>BQNB010109315.1:0-22778 GCA_026074375.1 Tanacetum coccineum
CTCAAACTAGTAAATCCACAAAATTTGAATTAGTGGAAGTTCTCATCAACTTCCTATTCCATTTTTTGGATGACTCCGAGGACAATGACGAAGACGACGATGATTCGGATCCAAATGAAATGAAGGAAGTTCACGTGTGTTACCCATATTCATGAACAAATACACGACCCATATTAACGAACGAATACACGTGTAGACAAAGGATATCGAATTCACACGTTAATATACAATTCCTAACATATAAAAAGATGATTATGTGTAAGGCTGTATCTTATTCATTTAACAATTCCTAACGTATACAACCTTATAGCTAAAATAAGACAAAATCATTCATTATCAAGGAAGTTAAGGTTTGTTCGTAACGAGGTTTGGGAGCCCGCGCTTCGCCGCGGGGGCGTTTGATTTTGTCGTTGATGATTCTGTTGGAAGCCATTGTTGATTAATCTGTATACGATAATAATGTATGCAACGTTAATATATATACTTGGTTATTAAGTTTGGAGTAACAGAATTACAAAGCCTGTTATTGCCAAGTAGTGTCTAGCTAAGATCAGAAGGGTGTACAAAGCATACTACCACTAAATGTATATTTTCCGTCGTGCAAGTAGTCTTTCTGGATTTTCATTCGATCTTCTTCTTTGTGGACTCATGTCTGTAGCTAGTTCTTTTATGCTAGACTACAGAAAAAAAGAATAACATCAGCAATTATTTTCCATCTATGATTTCAACTTAGTGTGGTATAAACAGAGCAAGAAGAGGAAAAAGTAGTTACTGAGGTTCAGAAATTGGGTGTATTACCATTTTCTGGGTGGCTCAGAAGAAGGCCAGGACAGATTGTGTGGAGCCGTAAACCCTTTCTGTGCAGCAAAGAAAAAAAATTTGTTGATTATAGATTCATTATTACAGATACAATTCTATTGACATACACAAACCCTTTAGCCTTACTTTGTTAATTTATCAGACAGTTTGAGAACAAAAAACAGCTCGAGAACTACTTGTAAGTTAATTGGTCGCAATTGCCGCTACTGAGTTATAGAAAACACTACTTGCTAGATTGGATAACAACTTCAAAAAATTCCTTTTTTTCTGAAAAAAAGATACAGAAAATACTAAACTCAATTCATTATTCGATTAAGTAAAATAAACTATTAAATATGTACAATTTGAATATCTAACCTCTATTGCAGAACCCGTCATTTGGAGAATACGATCAAATATGGCAGTTAGCTACAAATAAGATTATATAGTCTGTATACCAAGCAGGCGTGCATATGCGTCGAAAAATGGTGATACTTGAGTCTCCTACTCATTGGTGTATTGCTGAGCCCTAGTATAAATCAACTTGATGTTAGCCGCATAAACCATGGGCGTTGTGAGATATATGAATTGAGGACATGGTAACTTCTCATAATAGACTACTAAAATACTGTTTAATAACTCAGAAGTCATCGCTCACATAGGTAAAATAGCTCAAACGGGTTTAAATTAACGGAGAGTATACATATAAATGCATAGAACCACCTAGTCTTACTTAGAGAATTACATTAGTGTTGCATTGATAATGTATCTAAACTCATTATTAGTTCATTAATCATTCATGAAAATGAACAAAAGCGTTTGTCGGTATACTTCAGTTATATTGTTTTCCCATATAAAATACAGATGTGCCCCACATGAAGCTACTACTTGGACAACTAATCCATGAAAATAGCAACAACTTAAAAGTGTAAAAAGTTCAAATATAGGATGGAAATCATACACTCGTTGACCTGTTTTAACATGTGCTAAAGGGTTAAATGGCTAAAGTTAAGTGTCATTAAATAACCAATGTCTCACCAATACTTTCATATATTTCTCATACGTTTCAATAGTATAAATTATTTCAATCAGCCAAAAAATAAAATAAAAGAAAGTTAAAACAACAAAGAAATCCGTTCAGCGTTAAAACCCGACTCATTTCCATGTTAACATATGCTAAAAATGACCTGTAGCCAGACCCCCATCTAGTCACCTCTAATAGAGGACCATGGACCAGCTTAGCGACTTAGTTGCTACATATTAATAAAGTCTAATGTATGCGATTGCAGCTTGACATATGTACCCTTTAGCAGGTCACATTCTAGTATGTTACCCATTTCCCAAACAAAAATCTCAACCGTTTATGTATCTTCCATCAGAACTAAGGAATCGTAAACAAATAGCCAAGAACTAATATACGAATATCGAACGATGGAAATGTACCTCTGCTCGCTTTCTTCTAGCAGCAACATGCATTCCAGTAAAACCGGACTCATCAGGCAACCTAACAATGGAAACATCAGCCTGCAGCAGCAATCCAAGCAAAAACTTGATTATTATCTCATCGCATGCCCAATCTACAAATTATGATTTAAACGGCAAATCATTTCAACCTTTTTTTATCCGTTTCATCATTCAAGAAAGATGTAAAAGAGAATAAAGTTCTCACTTTGATTATTTGCCGAATGGGGATCAGCCTCCGCATCTCGTGTGATTTGGATTCTTGCCGCTGAGCTATTTTGCAACGTCCGAATGGTGTCTCTATAAAGAACGGAAATGAGCAGACATCAGTGAAGGAAAAAAACATCATTAAAAGTACGTGCCAGGTTATTTTATTTAACATAAGATGCAACCACGCAACACAGAGCAGAATATGAACCGTGCATTTAAATAAGGAACTAAGGGGGCGTTTGGATTAGCTTATTTTGTAGGCTGGTGGGCTTATTTGAATTTGAAAAACCGCGTAGGCCCTTTTTTGGCCTATGAATTTATTAGGCCGACGTGCTGAGCTTATGGACTTAAATAAGCCATAAGCTCATAAGCCCGAAAAAATGAGCATATGAGCTTTTTTTAATTCAAATAAGTCCGTAAGGCCTAAAAATAAGCTGATCCAAACACCGGCGAGAAAAGAATGTAATAAGCACGATATCACTTGTACAGTTGTACATATTCCTCTTACAATTGTATTACTTACCGTAGAGTTTGACTGTGTGATTAACACGACGATCTCAGGATGCACCTGCATCAAACAATTGAACACATGTTACAATAAAATGTAACAACACAATGTGGTTTAAGCTCCTACTCAAGATGAAAGCTAAAAACATCCTAAAGCAATTTACTGAAAGAATACAATTTTATGATCAGCTGATAAAAGATAAAACATTTGATAGTTATTTGCAGCATATTTTCGTAAACAATACATTAGACGAACCTGCATTTTGGGTTTTTTGTAACTCCATACATCGCCCATTATGTGGTGACCATATTAGTGTCTGATGCGCTGTTCATATGTAAATGTTTATGCTTCTGATAGCAAGTAGTCGATGTAACTGTTCAAGTTTTGTTTTGAATAGGTCAGATCAAGTTAATATTATCCGCAAAAGATATACGCGATAAAATACATCTATGAACCGTAATCATCAAATACCTCCCCTGAAGCAATGCGTTTTTTATACTCTATAATTAGGGGCCTTCATCACAGCCTTCCCCCGCATATATATCTCATGGATCATGTTGATTCCAAGATCCTCCACAATTAAGCTTTCCACATGCTTTCCCACTTCCTAAAAAGTAGCAAAAGAAATTCGTTTTTCACCTACTGAAGCCACAATCAAATTACAGAGTACATTATTATTAGCAAGCCAAAAAAGTAACCTGCTGATAAACCCACGGGTGTAAGAAGCTAATTCCAAAAATTAAATAGCCTCATAAGCTAGTAAAATAAGCGAATCCAAATAGACCCTACGAAAAAAGAAAAAAACTAATCAGATAATCTCATAAACCCCTAAAATTTATAAGAAAACACAAAATTGACCTTATGATTGTAGATATGATGTTAAAATATGACAATCAGATGATACGTGTAGATAAAAAATGGTAGCCCTCATGGGCTCATGGTCCCCTGGTATTAACTTGTGATGCTTTCTTTAATGAGATAATAATATTGGTTAAGAGTTAAGACAACAATGACAGTTCAATACTTTGTAAATGTGACAATCAGATGATACGTGTAGAAAACTGAAACATAACAAATATCTCTAAAATGTTATTCGTATACGCTCTTTGTAGTAGCGTTTAATCTTTGTTTCCATAACAGAGATAATTGGGTTTGAGATGTAGAAAACGGGCCGAGTCGATGTGTCTAATCCCAAGCTTAAATCATTAATGTGACCGATTTGGTCACCACGTTAACGGTTTAAACCGTTCGGTATTTTCATTATAGTGTATGATTAGAAAGGTTAAAAGTGATATACGATTAGTTTGACCTACCAAGTGACGTAAATAACTAACTGCTTATTCTAATACAATATAAGCACTTTTCGTAAACAGATAGGTACTTGTTTATTGCAAGATACATTACTAATCAAGGCATATAATCAGTTTTGAATAAGCAATACGGCAATACCAAATACATTCAAAAGATAAAGACTAACTTCCATCCCAATACTATTCAGGCTCGCCCCCAACAACGTACGATACAAATCACAGTCGCCAATCAAAACTGAAAATTCCTTATTAGTAAAATTAATAGACTAATAGCAGTTGTGTGATATTTCATCTCCTGCAAAAGAACCATATATATTATTAGTATAATTAGTTATGTCATATTTAGAAGAAAGGACCAAAGAGATGACTATTGTTTTGTATTTTTTTTTGCTTTAAGATATTTAAGTTGTATAATAACTATAAAGGTCGGGTTCAAATATTAGAGAAAGATGGATGAGCAATTTTGCACTTCCAAACCTCCCATAATAGAGCTAAAAAGCCATTACCATTGACATGCTTAAAGATCACATACGCATTTCAAATAAAGAAATAAAAGATGATTACAATTAACCATAAACATGATACCTTATGAAAAGTAATATTCCCAACACGACCAGATGTAGCTTTGAAAACAACCAACAGGACACTGAGTTTGAATGTTCCTTTTTTTCTCTTCGTCGGATCATCATCTTCCACTCATCTTTAGCCTCAATGTATTTTGTTATTAACAATTCTAGGTTTATGTGATCTATGGAATCTGTTGTGAATCTGTGAAAAGAAAGAGAGAGAGAAGAGAGAGAGAGGTGGGAAGGTCTGAGAAGATAATGGAAGTAACAATGGGATGATGGTGATAAAACACGTGTTATCATAAAGACCACGTGGGTGAAGCCAGATCTTTTGCCAAAGTCAGGTCGGGCGGACGTTAGATTCCGGCGGGTTCCGACGGTTTGACCCATCGTCTGGTGGGTTCCGGCAGGGTCGGGTCGCATTGCATTTAATGTAAAGGCAAATGCCTCGGGGGATAATCTTACTGATTAATATATATGTATAATTAGTGTCATTTGAAGTTTTACTTACTCGTATTGTTATATCTTTTTGCCAACTTATTGGCTTATTGCTAATGCCTAAAAGTGCTATTCTATAGTTTTTTTTCACCTACTATGCACCACGCATACATCTTATATTTGGCCTACTGAAACATTTCTTTCGCTTTTGTACCATGCATACTTTTTTTATCACTTATGCAGCTTGTGGTTTTTACATTTATACAACTTTCGCTTTTGTATGGCAACTTTTGTATTTATTTTCTTCACTTTTGTTTAATACACAACCCGATAACCCGAATCACCCGACTCGATAACAACCCGAACCTGATAACCCGATTCCTTATCGGGTTGGGTTGTGGGTCAATGTTCTCTAGCAAAAAATCGAATCAACCCGACCCGATATACCTGATAACCCGATAACCCGACCCGATAACACCACTTCAATATAACATTCGGATTAGAGACTAGTTAATTGTTATGATGAAGATGTTGGATTTATCAAAAAAAGACATTTTGTTGTGTTTTTTACTTTTATAAGGGTTTAATCATGGAAAGTTAAAGTATGTCTGCGTTCAAAAATATAATACGGAGTATGGTGTTTTTCAATATTTGTCCACTTCATTTTATAATATTGTTTTGTCACATGATCTTTCATTAACTTTCAATATACCATCTGTTCTGAAGTTCCCTGTGCAGAGAAGCTCAGTGAAATAGCTAAATTAGTGGAACAAAGTTTTCTCTATCAGAATCTGTTAATTTTGGTGCTGATACCTTTTTTCAACATCGGCAGGTTACTTCATTTTAGCTATCAACATACTTGATATTTTTTCATCATATGCGTGTGCGCATGCAGACACACAAAAGCTGGTTAGTGTGGCTTCTGGTTTTTGTTTAGGTCCTTTATATGTAACAATGGAAAAGGTGATGAATGCATCCTTCGGGGCTCGTGAAATCTACATATTTGTTCCATTATAATTGTCAGTTGCTTTGGCTTTCCCCTCATTATTTCCAAATCTACTAATTAACTGACTGAACATGGCTGCACTGTGCCATCCATCCTATAATTATTTGGATGAGCAAGATCCATTTTTAGCCAACAAGATGGTCTTGGCCTTTTGTCTTCCGACCGACTATATTTAGTTTCCACGAGAAAGAGCTTGGATATCATGGTAAGTTTCTGAAGGAACCAGCAAGTTCATATGGTCCATCTGTTACGACTCGTAGAGGATTAATAGATAATGAAAAAGGTTCCGTCTCTAGACGTTCAATCAAATGTCAAACAGATTGATTTTGTTAAAAACAAATCGGGAAAAGGTCAATTTATGCATGTAGCCATGTATTATCCTGATCTTAGATATTTGTTCGAGTGAGATCATGTAGAAAAATTTGCTTTGACCTATCATAACAATATAGTGTTTGAGTGCTTTATAATTTCTTTTTTAATGGTAATTACTTTTGAGTGCTAATGATTGAAGTTGTGCACTAATGAATATAGGTCTCGAATCTTGAAAAAAGCCAAAAGGTATAAGAGTTAACGTCAAGATAGACCCATTATTTGTCATAGATCTAATGAATCAATCTCAACCATCTATTTTTTCATTAAAAATAAAAAAAACCCAATTTCCACATCTTTTTTAAAAATAAAATATCTTACAAACGGTAAATCGTCACACGACAAAAAATACACCATCGCGACGAGTATTTTTTTATCTTTCAGTAGACGGGTGACACGATATACTTTCGAGGAACTTTTTTTCGATTTTTTTTTCAGTCACGAATTGCGAAAATCATATATGATTTCATAAAATCATATATGATTTGTGATTCTAACGAACTTTTTTTCAATTTTGTTTCAGTCACGAATTGCGAAAATCATATATGATTCGTATAACGAATCATATATGATTTCATAAAATCATATATGATTTCATAAATCATATATGATTTCATAAAATCGTATATGACTTCATAAAATCATAAAAAAAAGTTCGTCGAAAGTACATAGTGTCGCCCCTCTATAGAAAGATAATTTAATTCTCGTCGCGATGATATGTTTTGTTTTGCGTAACGATTAACAGTGTGTGAGATATTTAATTTTTTAAAAATAGGTGAAAAATGTTTTTTTTTAATTTTTGATGAAAAAATGAGTGGCTATGATTGATTCATTGGGTCTATGACAAATATTGAGTCTATATTGAACTTTTGGCAAAGATATAATCCTCATTGCTAAGAACATATTGACAAAGAGTACATATGTTGTAGTGATGAATTGATGATGGATGAAGTTTATCATCATTAGAGTGCATATACTAGCAACATTATCTGAAATCTAGTGAGAACGAAAACTACGTATTCAGAATCTAAAAGAAGCACATAAATAGAAGTTGTTGGTTACACTTGTAAGTCGTCATAAGGCTGGATCCGGATGGTATGGTACAACCAAACTCACCCTTTAACTCAGCGCCACATCAGCTTTCCCTCTCCTTTAACTTAACTCACTACAACTCACATTTTAACCGTAGTGGTCACCACAAACTCACATTTCATTAAAATACTCGTTTTATATAAAATATACATAACTGAATACCCACACACACTCACAACCAAAATAAAAAATAATAAAAACACACTCACACAACTCACCAAAGGTGAGGGAGTCACCCTTGGTATTCAAACTCACACGTGAGTTTAATAGGGTGGAATGACAACTCACCTTTCATTTTGAAACTCACCGAGCAACTCACCTTTCATTTTCATCCATACCGCCCAGCCTAAGTATTTGTAGAAAACGCCTTCTCTAACCATGAACTCACTTTCCATTTGTTTCGACAATCGTATCACTTTTACGATCAATAATCATATCGATGTTATGGTGTGACTCAACGCCCGTAACATAGACAACTACATACTCTAGTTCGGCGAAGTGTTCGACTCCAATGGTATATCTAGAGTAGTTCCCTTTTGGAAGCAATAACTCATACTTAAGAAACTGTTCCTTTCCTCTCTTCATAACAATTGCATTAACTCGAAGACTCTTATTTTCTATCCATGCAACTGCTGAATCATGAACCAATCCTGGTAAATTGATTGTATAGGCGAAAATCCCAATGGGAACCTATCAATTCCCATGTGCTTGTAGATATGTGCCGGATTTTACCCAACATCATACATATCCTCTATTACTCATAAACGTACCTAGACATATACTAATAAATAAAGATAATTTATCCCAACAAGTTCGGTGGTAAAATACGAGTCTGAGATTAATACTACCAATTAAACTTGAATTGGTTTTAAATATTGACGGAATCCAAGTTTCCCATATGTTTTTTTTGTTACAGGATCGAACATATGTCGATTGCTACCAAGCTAATTTCCCTCAAAAGAATATGTCAAACCCTGAAAATTGTATAGAAACCTTCAATCAAACCTCTTGGTGGACATGGTTACTTCTTCTCCGTCACGATTCCAGGCAAAAATCCCACTTCCTTTTAATCGACTATTGCATAATGCAGCATATTTGAAGCTAAAAAATCCTTCAAGCAATGGATTCTTCTCTAACAAAAACCTCAAGCAACTGTTTAGCTACAAGTAAGTCCTTTATCTGCATTTAATAGTCAGTTAGCGCGTATTTATTACTAGGTTTTGACATGCTTAAATGGTTTCCAGTTTCCACTCACTCCCCTGAAGTAAACAATTTTAGAGAATTGCTCTGGATGAGTAGTATATTGAAACAGACTTCTTGTTGATTTCTCATAAAATTCTACTTTGCCAGTTACATAAAAGTGTCCATTAATTTGTAGAATGAGATTAGATGTTATGAGGTAATCCACTTAACCATACAAAGGTCAATGCACTGGGGATACTCTAAGTTGACTTAGCTTAGATGGGGGGTTACTTTTTTCCGGATTCAAACCTTTCTCATAATCCATTTTTTGTTCATTTAAATTAGGAGTTGTTGTACCATAGAAAATAGGTCACTAATTCTAAACCGTAGTCAATTTTGGACCCATGCGACCCATCCCGTGGATTGCACCTTAGACAACGTTATGAACATCGGGTGTTGGGCTTGACTAGGACGTCTACATGGGGGAATTAGGCCCTCCCGAAGGCGCTCAATAAATTTTGGGGTAACCTCAGAAGATTCTAATCATGTATTTAGCTTTGATGTTAGAGTACCAAAAAGTATGCTCTAATATAATACTTACTCAGTAAATATGTGTTGGGCCGATTCAGTGCCCAATGATCGCTGCCTAGATTTATACAGAAATTAGGCTAAGTATTGAAGAACCTCTGAGTGGTGGAATCAGAGGTAATGAAAGGACTCTCTGAGTGCAAAGCCTCAAAGAGCAACTTTAGACGTATTCGAGTCAAAGACATCGTCAAGGAAGTCGAAGATTACTTGAAGACATACTCATCAGTTGGGATCGATATCAGCTGGTATGTAAAATGATTACGCTGGGTTCTAAGGATGAGTCAGAGGTGGCAATACTTTGAATATCCTATTACCCTTTGAAGAGGAACAAGCCGAGCTTAAGGTGTTCTCTGACGTTTAGACGGGAAACTCAATATCTCTTAAAGGCGCGATAAAAGGTGATTTGAGTTGTCTGTACCAAGTACAAAGTTGGTAAAAGTAGTGAACAGTTGGCAGAACTGTTTACTAAAGTATGGGCGGGTAGTTTTCAAGATTGGACGTGCATTAAATACCTCGTACGTCCTCCACTAGATTCTTGACACGTTGCAACTACCCCCACTAAGGATGCAACCTCGTATTAGTATAAATAGAGAATGTTGTAGGAGTAAATGTTATCGCTTTTATTGTTGTTGTTAATCAATATCAAGCGTTTATCATTTTGTCGAACTTACACAATAGACCTCTGATCCTATCAGCTGGCTATACAAGTTCGCTTGTAAACTTGATACTATATCAAGTTTACTTGTTCAAAGGGTGATCATACATTGTCATTCAACTTGTGCGATCCATAACACATTGTAATACTTTGATTCTTAATCAATAAAGCATTACACGAGTGAAAAGTTATTACTTGTGTTATTTACTACTTGATAAGTATTATATTTCCATATAGACGTGTAATCTAGGACTTTCAATTGGTATCAGAGCAGACAATGGCAAAACAACAAATGCTGATTTATATAAAACTCTTTAGAATACACTATTCTTTGGATTATAAACAAATCAAGATCCTATCATGGCTTGAACTATAAAAACCTATCCCACCACCTTTCGGAACAAGTTTTTGGTAATCCGGTATTACCCTATCGTTTATAGGGGTTTGACACGTTGCCTACAACTAATGACACCCATCAAAACTACGACTACAAAAAATGTGTCTCAAGTGTTGTTGAATGGGAACTCTACCTCAACTTCTTGATTCAAGGGAGGGTTCATGTCACAAATGCGTTCTGCTTTTGACAAAGAGGAGTTCTCGAGTTAGAAAGTTAGGTTCTAAGTATTCCTTGACTGAATTGAACCTTACTTTGAAAACTCTAAAAGATGACATTTGTAACCATGTCAAGTTTTGTCCACTTCTGAAAATCCTTTGCCGAAGGTCAAAATCAATGGTCAAAATGCGAGTGTCGTCTTGCTAATTCAAAATAAATTAATTAATAGTATCATTATATATTGTTTACCAAATATGTTATGTTACATCTGCTTCAAGTGCAAAACTGCCAATAGAGATGTGGAATGATCTAGTTTTAGCTAATGAGGGACCATCGGACATGAGATACAAGATGCGCCTTGAGACTCTAGTTTTAATGATTTTAAATCACTTGAAGTGAAAAAGTAAATGGAACTGTTTACAAGGTTAAAATGCTTGTAAATGTCCTTGAAAATAACGTGTTACCATTCTCAAGCTAAGTCAATGTCAGTTTGTTAATAGCCTCGCCAAGAAAATAGCTAAGCTTGAATCAAATCAGAGGCATAATCATTTCTATTCATAATGATAGCCTGGCCTCTTGTATGGCAAGTACAATTATAAGGAGGGTCTGATTGATCAAATCTATGAGTCAGAGACACAAAGATTTACTATTCAGTCCTCAAGCTCAAAAGCCTTGATTTCTAACCATCAATTTCAAGATAGTGACTCAGATGTTGAAGAAGATCAGAGGACCATCAACGAATTCATGGCTGACGTAAATGTGAGTATTGAAAGAGTATACTAGCAAATCTGAGAGGGTTTTATAAGAGGTTTGGCAGGGTTGGGTCAGCTAGGAAATCCTTTGGACAACCAAAGAAACCTGTTTTGCTTGTGGGAAACTTGGTCATTTTCAAAAGTACTGTCCCTCACACAAAACGTCCACACCGTCTTATCCATCTCAATTAAATTCCATTCAGCAATCCAAACCCAACACACCATCTTCAAAAACCATAACATTTATCAGAAACTCTTGGAAATCATCAAAAAGATTACAAAAGGAAATACAAGGGACTCAAAGCTGAAATGGCTGTCCTAACCAAGAGGATTGATGATATGACCAAGGGAAAGAGTGAAAAGGGAAAGAAGGAAAAATAAAAGAGTGAAAAGGGTTTGATAGCTGAGTCATTTGACTGGGATGATAAATTTGTCTCCTCAGATGATGAAGGGAGTACCAAGATCTTGTAGAGGATGAGCCTTTAGTTGGAAAGGCTGATGCAAGATCAGGGCAATAGGTTGACATTACCATAAAAAAGGTACACAGACTCTTGTCTATGACTGATAGTGATGAAAGAACATGTTTTAGTCTAAACTCATGTTGACTTCACTAATATGGAGGATCAAGAAAAAAACTTGGTTAGAAAATTTATTACTCAAAAAGAATTATCCTTACATAAGTCAGAATGTCTTAACCTTAAAAAAACACTGGTGTCCATTAATTGCTCTCTCTTCAAAATGAAGTCATTAGGGTAAACCTAGAGAATGAATCTCTGAAGGATGAGATCATTAACCTAAAAAAGGTCATTGGAAATAGACCTGTAGTAAAGTCACCCTAGACTAACTGCTCTCTGAGCAAGTACCTGGAAATATTGTCAAAGCTCTGGGTAAGAAAGGTAGAAGGAAAGAGAAAATCTCCTCGAAAGAGGTTGTTTTCACTAAAGTTGATGAATCCTCATCTATGTTTACACTTGAGATTACCTTTGACTCAAAGTCTGAATGTGACTCTCAGGAACCTCTTCTACCTCTTCCCAAACTAATAGGAGCAGCACCCTCTGGCACTTCAAAGAGTCTTATTTCTTTATCTGACTTGACCTTTAACATGGCTAACCTTACACTTGACACTCCTGACCCAAGAAGGACCAAAACCTATCTGGTTAACAGTGTCACCTGCATATGTCATTAAGAAAAAGACAGAGAAATCTTCTGCTGATCCTAAACCTTGCTCTGATAAAAAGGCTGACTCATCCACTGAGTAACTTCTTCTCACTTTGACGGAAGAGGTAAAGGGTCTCAAAAGGCAAATTGAGATCCCTTTAGACACCCCTCCATCAAGCTCCTAGCCAAGTAGTTCTAAAGCTTCCAAGAAAAAGACCTGGTTTGGACCCTGTAAGCACTGTGGGTTTAGGAATCATCTCTCTGATGATTGCTACTCAAAGCCCAAGTGCTCTACTTGTGGATCCACTGACCACCTGACCAAAGAACACTTAGAACATGTTGTTGTTAAGAAAACATTAAGTAAGCTTAAGGCCCAGTCACCTCTAAAACCCTCACCAAAGAAGACTCTCATGATTCCAAAGCCTTTCATAGAGTGTAAATACTATAGATTTAATGACCATCACTCTGACCACTATGAGTTCTACCCTGGGTGTGAAGTATGTAGTAGTATTGCAACTGAGCATCTGACTATATAAGATAAACACAACTCTAGGAGACCAAGGAGTGCCTACAGGCAAACCAGAACCCCTGAAAAGTTGGTTCAAAAATGATGTAGTGTAATAATGGAACACACGAATTGGGAAATAAAAAAAAGAAGAGATACCAACTATGTAAAAATAACGCGATAACACAAATTTGCATCTGTGATTCCAATGATACAGAAACAATCTTCAAAATATCGTTGATTTCAATGAATACGATAATCAAGATATTCTAGCGAAAATTGCAAAGAATAGATTGATTAAAGCAAAGCTTTTTATCATTATCACTATCAAATATAAAAACATATCTTACACCAAATCCTTGCACCTCCTTTTATAGGAGAAGGAGTGCTTACATGTTTGCCGTCTAAGGCGATGTGGGATATAAAACAAGTATAAACATAAACTACGAGACACGACATATAAGATAAATATAAACATTAAACTACAAAACACGATCTCTTACCGCATAATTTCTCCTCCACTTTGATGAACTCGTCATCGGGTTTGAGCTCACTCGTAAGGGCACTCGTAGCATCCAAATTTGTATCCATTGCATCAAATTCCCTTTCTTTATAATGACTCGACCTCGAACCTTATCGTCTTAAAACCGAACTCATCGACCATAGGTGCAACTTTTAAATACCATTCTTTATATTTTTTTACCAATCGAATTTGAAACAAACTTTTGCTTGCCTTTGATTTTTTTATTAAGAATATGTTTTCCAATCGGACATCAACTCGTGTGATTTTGTATTGATGTTTTCCTCAAAATTAACATTTAAAGTAGTTTGGGTCATTGAAGACAAAGTTTTCATTAGCTACGACTACAACGTCTTTGATGTTGTCTTCTTCCCCATCAAGTCCTTTTTTCCCGACAAATCCTTCTTCTTCCTCAATGACATCTTTAATATCGGTATCATAAACTGGCATCGATTCCTTTACACCCAAAACAACACCAAAAAATGACACATTATTTTTATCATCTTGAAAATTTGAATAGCTGTCAACAAATCCTTTCCCAATGCCTATTATCCTCCATTTGATCTCGTCTTGGTCGATCCGGTTATTCATCAGAAGATGAACTGTCACCCTTAAAGAACGGATTTTTTGACTCTTCACCTTCACTTCCCCGGCTGTTATGATTCCTACGTCTTCTTGGATTCATCATGTCATTCATTCGATTAGCCAATTGATCAACAATCTGATTAAATCTCTCATCCATTCTTTGCTATAATACGTTGCTTAAGTTCTTGTTCATAGATATCATTAATATCTCTGTTTCTCCTTAGAGGCATCTTAATCAGAAACCTGGCTCTGATACCAACTGATATAGCAAAAATAAAGGAACACACGAATTGACGTAATAAAAAAAAGAAGAGATGCCAACCTGATGTAGACTAATAACGCGATAACACAAATTGAATTTGTTTATTCCAATGAATACTAGAAGCAATCTTCCAACTATCGTTGATTCAAACGAATACCGATAATTAAGAGAATCTTAGCAAAATTGCCAAGAATAGATTGATTAAAGCAAAGCTTTATTATCAATATCAAAATATAAAAACATATCCTACACCAAATCCTTGCACCTCCTTTTATAGGAGAAAGAGTGCTTACATGTTTGCCTTCTAGGGCGATGTGGGATATAAAACAAGTATAAACATAAACTATGAGACATGACATATAAGATAAATATAAACGTAAACTACAAAACATGACATTACCGCATCATTCTCCCCCACTTGAAAGAAACTCGTCCTCGAGTTTGCCTCACTCGTTCCTTGTACTCGTAGCATCAAAATTTGTATCCCTTGCATCAAATTCCCTTTCTTTATAATGACTCGATCTCGAATCTTGATCATCTTAAAACTGAACTCATCGACCATAGGTGCAACTTTCAAATACCATTCTTGATAGTTTTTACTAATCAGAAATTTAAACGAACTTTTGCCATCCTTGATAAGAATACTTTTTCTAAACGACATCAACTCGTGTGATTTTGTATTGATGTCTTCCTCAAAATCAACATTTAAAGTAGTTTGGGTCTTCATTAGCCACAACTACGACGTCTTTGATGTTGTCTTCTTTCCCACCAAGTGCTCTTTTCCCGACAAATCCTTCTTTTTTTTAATGACATCTTCAATATCGGTATCATAAACTAGCATCGATTCCTCTACACCCAAAACAACACCCGAAAATGACACATTATTTTCATCCTCTTGAAAATTTGGATAGCTGTCAACAAATCCTTTCCCAACGCCTATTATCCTCCTTTTGATTTCGTCTTGGTCGATCCGGTTGTTCATCAAAAGATGAATTGTCACCCTCAAAGAATGGATTTTCTAACTCTTCACCTTCAATTCCTCGACTGTTATGATCCCTACGTCTTCTTGGATTCATCATGTCATTCATTCGATTAGCCAATTGATCAACAATCTGATTAAATCGCTCATCCATTCTTGCCATAAAACGTTGCTCAAGTTCTTGTTCATAGATATCATTAATATCTTTGTTTCTCCTTGGAGGCATCTTAATCATGAACCTGGCTCTGATACCAACTGATGTAGTGAAAATAAAGGAACACATAAATTGACGTAATAAAAAAAGAAGAGATACCAACCTGATGTAGACTAATAATGCGATAACACAAATTGAATCTGTTGATTCCAATGAATACCAGAAACAATCTTCCAACTATCGTTAATTCAAACGAATACCGATAATCAAAAGAATCTTAGCAAAATTGGCAAGAATAGATTGATTAAAGCAAAGTTTTATTATCAATATCAAAATATAAAAACATATCCTACACCAAATTCTTACACCTCCTTTTATAGGAGAAGGAGTGCTTACATGTTTGCCTTCTAGGGCGATGTGGGATATAAAACAAGTATAAACATAAACTACGAGACACAACATATAAGATAAATATAAACGTAAACTACAAAACACGACATTACCGCATCACAAAAGGAACTAATACGTATGAAAATGTCTGTGCAGGATTACCTCAAGAGGTCTGTATGGTATCTAGATAGTGGCTGCTCTAGACACATGACATGAATTAAAGAATATATGCACAAATACTCAAAGGAGTCAGGTCTTAAAGTGGTTTTTAGAGATGATGCTTTAGGAGATACAGAAGGGCATGGCTCAGTGAATTGTAATGGAATCACTTTTACCAGGGTTGCTTATGTGAATGGTTCGAAACATAAATTGATTAGCATCAGTCAGTTGTGTGATGCCAACTACAAAGTTCTGTTTACCAAGTCTCAAGGAACCATTTACATCCAAAATAATGAAGTTGTCCTCATTGCTCCCAGAAGAAGAGATGTCTATGTCATTGATATGTCATCTTTCAATAAAGAAAGCAATGCATGTTTCTTTGCCAAGGCCTCCCTAAGTATTAATTGGCTCTGGCATAAGAGACTGTCTCACCTCAACTTCAAGAACATAAACAACCTTGCAAAACATAATCTTGTCTATGGTCTTCCATCTCTGACTTTCTCTAAATACAAAAACTGTTCAGCTTGAGAAAGGGAAGCATCACATAACATCATTCAAAATAAAAAGACCATTTTTCATCAACAAGTCTTTACATCTCCTCCACATGGATTTGTTTGGACCTGTCAAACCCCAAACCATCAGCCACAACAAATATACCCTTGTCATTCTAGATGAGTACTCAAGGTACACCTGGGTATTTTGCCTCAAGAAAAAAAGTGATGTAGCTGACTGTATCATGTCTTTTATCAGAAAGATGGAAAACCTCAATTAAGTGAGGGTAAAGGAGCTGAGAAGTGATAATGGAATAGAGTTTAGAAATCACAAACTAGAAGAATTCTGTGATGAAAATGGTATATCTCAGAACTTATCTTCTCTCTGTACCCCTAAACAAAATGGTGTTGCTGAAAGAAGAAACAGAACACTGATTCAAGCAGCCAGAACTATGCTAAATAGTGCAAAACTCCCTAAATAATTTTAGGGAGAGGCTGTCAACACTGCCTGCTACACACAAAATAGATCCATCATTATGAAAAGGCATGGGAAGACATCATATGATGTGTTCAGATGAAAATCTCCTGATATCAACTATTTCTTTGTGTTTGGGTGTCCTGTTCATATTTACAATCACAAGGATCATTTGGGAAAGTTTGATGAAAAATCTGATGATGGATTCTTTCTTGGCTACTCTTTAATGGCTAAAGCTTTTAGGGTGTTCAACATCAGAAGACAAGAAATGGAAGAAATTATACATGTTACATTCAGTAAAGATGATGAAGCCATTTCTCAATCCAACACAGAAGGTGATGCAATCAACTTTAATGAAAACAGATCCTTTCCAGATGATGAATTCCTTGACCAAGGAGTGAAGTTACTCAGTGCCCTGGCAATACTGAGTATTTTCCCTACATTCCTGCATATGAAAATATCATACCCTCTGAATCACCTATTCTTCAGGTCTCTGTCACCTCTGAAGATCCTTCTTAGTTTACTGAGGCTGATAATCACCCAGCTCTTCATGCACCAGATCAAACAGAATCAACTGATCACCTTGAACCAGTTGAACCTCAAAACAATGTCATCATTAAACCAATCAGTGATGTACAACCCTCACTAACTATACCATCCTCAGCTGAAGTCATCCTTCAAACCCCTATTCCTCAAGACAGATGGTCAAGAGAAAAGCACATTGATGCTACTTCTTGCTGGTATCACAACCTCTTGCTGGTATCACAACCTCTTGCTGGTATCACAACCAGAAGTAGGATCAGAGACTCAGATGCTGCCTCAGCTTTTGAATGTCTCTATGTTAATTTTCTCTCTGAAATAGAACCTAAGAAACTTATTGAAGCTCTAGAAGAAGAAGGGTAGATTATTGCAATGCAAGAAGAGCTGAATCAGTTTGAAAGAAACAAGGTCTGGACCTTGGTTCCAAAACCTCATGGTAAAACCATCATTGGGACAAAATGGATCTGGAAAAACAAGATGGATGAGAATGGGATTGTTATTAAGAACAAAGCAAGGCTGGTTGCTCAAAGTTATAATCAGCAGGAAGGGATTGATTATGAAGAAACCTTTGCACTTGTTGCAAGATTGGAAGCCATCAGGATCTTTCTGGCTTATGCTGCCTACATGGGTTTTATGGTGTATCAGATAGATATAAAGAGTGTATTCTTGAATGGGAAAATCTCAAAGGAAGTGTATGTACAACAACCTCCTGGGTTTGGAAGTAGTGAATTTCCCAATCATGTTTGTAAGTTGGATAAAGCTCTTTATGGGTTAAAACAAGCCCCCAGAGCCTGGTATGAAACTCTTTCAAAATTCCTTATTTAGCACAAGTTTGTCAGAGGTACCATTGACAACACTCTTTTTACTTATAAGAGTAAGAGTGATGTTATTATTGTACATATATATGTGGATGATATCATTTTTGGGTCAAGCAGTTCAAAATTAAGTAAACAATTTGGAAAGCTGATGACCAAAAATATGAAATAAGTATGATGGGTGAATTAACTTATTTTCTGGGTTTTCAAATAAAACAAGATCTCAAAAGAATATCTATTTGTCAAGTAAAATATGTTAAGGACTTACTCAAAAAGTATGATCTAGCTGATTGTGCCTCAGTGAAATGCCCTATGCTTCCCCCAAACAATTTGGGCCCTGATGAGTCAGGGGTGTCTATTAATGAGACATTGTTCAGAGGCATGATAGGGTCACTGATGTACCTCACAGCTAGCAGACCTGATATCTAATTCTCCACATGTCTTTGTGCTAGGTCCCAAGCTAACCCCAAGGAATCCCACCTTGTTGCTGTAAAAAGAATTTCAGGTATCTCAAAGGAACTCCAAATCTTAGCCTCTGGTATCCAAAAGAATCAGGCTTTGATCTAAAAGCATACTCTAACTTAGACTACGCTGGATGTAACCTGGATAGAAAGAGTACCTCTAGGGGTTGTCAGATACTTAGAGGAAAGTTAGTATATTGGAGTGCAAAGAAGCAAAGCTCTATGGCAATGTCATCTGCTGAAGCTGAGTATGTAGCTGCTGTGCTCAAGTCCTTTGGATCAAGAGTCAGCTGGCTGACTATGATGTTCTCTATGACAAGGTGCCTATATTTTGTGATAATACAAATGCCATTACCATATCAAACAATCCAGTGTTGCATTCTAGGACAAAACATATTGACAACAAGTATCACTTCATCAGAGGCCACATTTTAAAAGGAGATATTGAGCTTCATTTTGTACCCACTCATTTGCAATTAGCTGATATCTTTACCAAGCCTTTAGCTGAGCCTAGCTTTACTAGATTGGTAGCTGAGTTGGGTATGCTCAATATTGAGAAACAAGTATCTGATAAGAAAATGGCCTTAGGTGAGTCTTTGACTTGAATATTAAATATTTTTAAGGTAACTTAAATGTAAATAGCAAGTTGAAAGACAAACATTCTCAATATTTAATTCAAGATTTACTCAAAAGGTTTTACCAACTTTCTTGAAAAATGTGGAAATAACAGTACTCGAAGGGTCACGAGGACCCACATTTTGTGACCGTTTTACCACTCACATTTAATGTGGACTTCAAATTAATTTTATTTTTAAACTTATAAAATTCTTTGTGGTATAAACTATTCACCTTTTTTTCACATACATCATTTTTTACTCACTCAAACCCCTAAAACCTTCATTTTTATCACCTCGCATAAACCTTTTAATCAAAGTTTTAATCAAATGGCATCAGAATCCACATCTTCACAATAATCATAACAACTTATACCATCATCAAAGGTCAATTTTAGGTGTGCAGATAGTATAATTGGTTTCAATAATGTTGTTGCTCTTTTGGAGCACACAAACAAGTTATACGAACCCTTGCTCAGTTTTTTATTAAACTGTTGCATCAATAAGGCCCTAACCCTTCAACCTTCCGTAATGTACGTGGAATACCTCAAGGAGTTTTGGTATACAGTAGAGGTTGAAGAGGAGACCAAGCCATCACCTTCTCACTTTTATGGTGGGATAAACCCTTGTCCTTTACTCAAGATGAGTTCATATCTGCCATTGGCCTACCCATTTATAAGGACATTGTTCCTCTACCTCCCAAGGAAACCGTAAGGGCTGGGCTGGCGACTTTGGGTTTATTCGATAAAGATAAACCAACCCTTTCATCCACTGTCCTTGTTAATTCTTCTCCCTTAAAGATGAAGTATTTTACACCCATTTGGAAACTCTTCATGATATATTGTCAAGTGTTTGGGTGAGATGCAGGGATCACATGACCAAATGAACCTTAATCAGCAGACAATTGCATATTGTCTTATCTGGGGGTTGGAGATTGACATTAGAGCGATCATTTTCTCAGACTTGGTTTATAAGCTTCAAAATAGGAAGAAGAACAGGGAATTAAATATTTGCTATACAAGGTTTTTATCTCTGATTTTTGAAAAATTGCTTGGAGGAAACTACATCAGCAATGATCTTTCTCTTGTAAAACCCCACACCATTACAGCTGCTTCTTTTCAAAAACCTTTAGCATCTGAAGTTCCTTTAACTTCTCACATGATAAAAGTAGCTAAACTTTCTGAAGAGCCTGGACAGTCTTTGATCCCTCCCTCTGGGGAGGTGAATGCTGATGACATGGCTGATAAGTCCTTGTCCAGGGCCTATGTACAGCCTGTCACTCAGCCTAAAGCACCAACTGACCTGAAGACAAAGAAGAAGAGAATCCCACCTTTTTCCAAACCAAAGTCTCCAGATAAGGTCAGGGTCATCCTTCTAAAGAAACAAGTCGATGAGACTCAGCACGCTAAAGTTATAGTAGCCACCGCTGACGACACCAAGAGTCTAGTAGCCTCCGAGTTGGCAGAGGAGCAAGTAAACCAGCCTTTAGCCGCTGAAGCCGAAAAGGTAACAGTATTTTAAATATAAGGGGCACTGCAAGCAACCACTCTCAAACTTCTCTAGGAGAGAGTGACGAAGTTAAGGACTACCCCTGACCTAATAGAGAGTCAAAGTCAGCACTTAATTTCCCATATCTTCTGTACACTCTGTGTCTACACTCAGGGGATGATACTAAAAGGCTGAAAACGCCTAATGTTTGACTCTGATAACTCTAGACTTTGCTGGATTAACCCATCCGTGCATGAAAGTTGACCTCTGTATGCACTGTACTCACTCAGACTTAGAGGTCCCCTTAACCAATGAAAAGAGTCCCAAAGTCTTAGACTTTTAAGGGGACTGGATAATCACACAGTCTTAGACTTTTAAGGGGACTGGATAATCACACCTAGTCTTCTTAGGGGCAGCGAATGGTGATCCTTCCCTATATTACAAACTAATAATGAAAAGAGTCTCAAAGTCTTAGGACTTTATAGGGGACTGGATAATCACACCCAGTCTTCTTAGAGGCAGCGACATGCGATCCTTCCCTATATTACAAATTCACAATGTTTATCTAACAAGTTTATGCAGGTACTAGACCAAAATGTTGAGGATGAAGTGAAGGATACTGGGTTTGTAGCTATGGAGGATGTCACCTTTGAGTAGATAATGGATGAAGTTTATTCAAAGACTCAGGGTGCTCAAGAAAATGCTGAGTCTCTTTATGACACTGAATCAGAGATCAAGATCATCAAGTCCTATCAAGCTGCTACTATCTTTGGTTTACTATTCATCCATCAGAGCTCTTCATATGATTAGGATCAACATGTAATTGATATTACTCCTAAAGATGCTGAGGAAGGAGATGCTTCTGATTCTCTCTCTAGCCTAAGGTCCATGCCTGATGATGACCTGGCCTTTATAACTAGTTCTGAGATACAAGACTCTGCTGATTAGGGATGAGCATGGTGCCATTTTAGTACCGTATCGGTACCGCTTTTGAGATACCAGATTTTTTCCCGGCCAAAAATGGAGGTCCCGTTCCCAAAATCGAGTGGTATACCGGTACAGATGCCAGTTTTGGTACCGGGTTTAGGTAATACGGTGCAATACCGGATTTAGAACCGATTAGCATAAAAATATATGTATATTTCGTATATGGAAACGAAATTACATGGTTGGGACTTGGGATCCCTTTTACTTTTGATTCAAAGTCTTTTAATATATACAGTATGAACATATTACTATAAAGCAACCTGGATAAACTTTAGAAGACTTATTCATTGGAAAACAACTAGCAAAAAGTTCTATGAAGGGTTTGAGAATAGAGTCAATAGACCAAATGTTTCACAAAAAGTTTAGAAGGCTTATTTCGTTTTATTATTAAAAATATCGTGTTAAGTGGCGAGGGAATTTTTTTTCGAACGTCAACAATGCATGGGATGAATAGGGAAGGGTGTTTGGATCGACATGTTGGTTCCAAGAAAGGTTCTTTTGGATTTTGGTACCGGAATCAGGAATTCCCGTTTATTTCTCGTACCGACTTGAATGGTACCGAATTATTTTTTGTCTTATTTCTTAGTCCCGGCACCATATCGGGTATATAAAACCGGTACCGGTATGGGTCGGTACCGGTACGGTACCGGTGCCGTACCATTTTTCGGTACTCATGCTCATCCCTACTGATGATCATGTCTCTGAAG
>BQNB010109316.1:0-22778 GCA_026074375.1 Tanacetum coccineum
TATCTGCCCAAGCGAGCCTCCAGATCCGTACTACTGTGGGGAGGTATATATACGCATTGTTAAGTACTTTCTGAATTTCTGCACCTTTTCCTAATCGTTGATTTTTTCTTTATCCTTACAGCTCTAACACTTTGAGTGCTCCGGTAGATACTGCCACTGCCACCACAACCTCCACCCAGACCAAGCTCACCACGGATGTTAATCCAGATCTGGCTGGTCCTTCCTCGCTTAAGGAGTCAGAAGGTTCTGATGATTCTTTCTATGAGCTTGCTACCTTTGACCCTTCCGAGGCAAAGCGTTGGTATGTTTCTAGGTGGAACATTACCAATAATTCATTGTTGGGCGACGGCTTTTCCTGCCGTACCCTAGTGGACCGCGTTGCTCCCTTCGCCTTTTTCTGTTCTCTCTGTTCCATGGATTGTGACCAATTATATGTGGAGTTTAATGTAGGGGCAGCATGGCAAATATGCCTTGGGTCGGAGGTGAGGTCCCGTGCGGAGCATGAGTTGGAGCTTAAAGAAAAACTCAATGCTAAGTATGCTGCACGTGGTAAGTTGTTGGAGAAGAAAGACTCAGAGATCCTCAGGTTAAAGTCTCAGTTGGCGGAAAAAGAGGCTGAAACCGTAGAGGTTGTCCATCTGCGTGACCAAGTTTCTTCACTATCCGGGGAGAAGTCTGCTTTGACTGCGGAGGTGTCACCTCTTAAGGTCACCATTACTCAGAAAGACCATGACATCTCCTTGCTTGACTCTCGTGCCACTCATCTTGAGTCCTCCCTGAATGATGCCCGGGTGGCCTGTACTGAGGCCGGGACTAAGATTACTTTATTGGCGTCTGAGCGTGATAGGCTTGCTTCTGAGGTATGTCCGCACCTTTTATTCCGCACGTATATATATATATATATATATATATATATATATATATATATATATATATTATTACAAGTGTTCTTGCTTTGCAGGTTTCTTCTCTGCGTGCTGGTTTTAAGGATTTCAAGGTGAAAATGGAAAAATTTTTTTTTCCACTAGGAAGAGCTGGCTCAGGAACTGTACAAAGTGTGGCCGAGCTGAGTCTCACGTGATGATGTCTCCGGCTGTCTGAAGGGGGGGATTTTATCCCATCTACTTGACTCTTTTGGCCGGAAGGAGGTGGCTCCTGACCCATGGAATACAACTTGCTCTCCTTAAATGCTTGAAATCTTCAGAGTACCAGGGCATTCTTGGCCATGCTTTGGGTCGGGTCGTTGATTTTGGCATGCAAGAAGGTTTAGAGGCCGGTCATGAGCATGGGGTTGCAGGGAGGAGTCTTTCTATAGTTGATGCTTATAACCCAGAGGTTGCCAGCGCAGATTATGTTAACGCGGTTAAGGCCCTTGAAGACCGCTCATTCCCCTTGGTGATCTGTTGAATACCAAAAAGGATGTACGGTATGGATGAAGTTCTTGATGGCTTTCTTCTGGATGGGGGGACCCTTGCTGATCTTCCGGATAGCTGCTTCTTACACCGTGGCATTTAAGGCAGCTTCTATTCCTGCTTCATATTGCTGTTGATAAAACGGCTCGTGGGGAGGACATCCCTATCTTTCGCATTGATGAATGTGCATGCTCGTGATGAGGGGGCCAAGAAGCATGCCGCCGCTCTTCGCCAACTGATGATGGAGATAGTCTTCGCGCCTCTTTCTTCCCAGACTTGGGTGGGTGAAGCTAGTATTTTCGCGGCCCCTCTCTCCGTTGAGGATTATGCTGAAGAAGACATAGATGAATCCTTAGGAAGTGTTGTTGCCGCCCCCCATCTTGAGCGTTGTTACCTTTAGTTTTGTTTCCATGCCATGACCGCATGTGGTCTGCTGTTGTATATTGAACACTTAGATCCTTTTTATTTTTTGTATGCCGTGGCCGCATGTGGCTATTTCTGTTTGCGGCCTTTATGTAATATGAACATTTGCTTTTTTACCACGGCCGTGTGTTGGCCTTTTTGTTGCGGTGTTTAGCTTATCATGTTAAACATGTTTTTAGGTGGACGCTGGTGCGTCCGTCTTTATTATAACAAGGATGTTTTTCACAGGTTATAATATTGCTACCTTTTTGTTATTACTGTTGTACGTTCGTAATAGATAGTCTTGTGAATATTTGTGGGTTATTCTCCCAGTGCCGGGTTTGCAATACCTCTTATACACCCAAGCTAATTTTGAGGTTGCTCAACCTTTTATTATCCGGGATAATATTATTGTGGAGCGTGGCTCCTTGCGTGCGCGTCTTAATAGTTGATATAACTTTGCAAAGTAATAATAATTTTAAAACTGGTGAGGGTAGATAATCCCTACTTTTTCATTAATATTCAAAAGACATTACAAAATAAATAGAAATTAAAATACTGCCCTCCGGAGCATCATACGTGTCGGGCGGGTGCTTACAGTTCATGTATATAACACTTTTTAAGATTACAGATGTTCTATGTTCGTGAAAGTTCATTTCCTTTTTGATCCTTAAGCTTGTAGGCTCCATTTCCTAATGACTCCGTAACTTCGTATGGTCCTTCCCATTTAGGGCCAAATTTTCCTCCGTCCTTGGCGTGGCTTGCATCATTGCTACGGTAGACTATTTCCCTCGGCCTGAAGCTTGTGCTTCAAACTTTAGAGTTGTAGTACCTTTCCATCTTAGCTTTACTTTTCGCCTCTTGAATTGCTGCTTGTTCTCTTTTTTCTTCTATGAGGTCCAAGTTTATTCCCAAGGCTTCGTCATTCTTTGCCAGGTCCAATTCCACAGTCCGAAGTGTTGGCATGCCTATTTCCGCTGGTATGACTGCTTCCGTGCCGTATGTAAGTGAAAACGGTGTCTCTCCATTGCTTGATTTGATCATGGTGCGGTGTGCCCATAGGACGTGTGAGAGTTATTCTATCCAATCCTTGCTTCTTTCATCCAATCGAGCTTTTATTCCTTCTCCCAGACTCCTGTTTGCCCTTTCAACCAAGCCATTTGCTTGTGGGTGCTTCACGGAGGCAAAACACTGGCGGATACATAGTTTTTCACACCAGTCTTTGAATGGGTTATCACGGAACTGCTTTCCATTATCGGATACTATTTCTCCTGGTAGGCCAAAAAAAACCCCAGGGGCAAACATGTTGTTTCCCATTATGCACCTTCTCTCTACTTGATATGCCTGTGATAGTCGCAACGGGCTTTGCTTTAATCCATTTGGTGAAGTAGTCAATAGCTACGATCAAAAACTTGACTTTGCCTGGTCCCTCCGGGAAGGGTCTGGCTATGTCGATCCCCCATTTATAGAATGGCCACGGAGACGTAATGGGGGTTAAGTTTTGTTGCGGATTATTCGAAATGGGACGATGTACTTGGCAGTCATTGCATTCCCTTATTAGTTTCCGCGCATCCGTATGCATTGTTGGCTAGTAATATCCCATCCGGATGGCCTTGGCGACCACGGATCTAGGACCGGATTGCATGCTACAGGATCCTTTGTGTATTTATCTAAGGACGTAGTTTGCTTGAAGAGGTCCAACGCACCGGAGCCACTGTCCCAAGAAAGATTTCTTGTATAAAGTTCCATTGATAATAGTGTACCGGGATGCCTTGCGATGTACCGCCCTGGATTTCTTTTTGTCTTCCGGAAGTATTTCCTTTGTAAGGTATTCATATATGGGTGTCATCCATGTTTGCTCTTCCTCCTCCACTATAGCAAGGACTTCCCTCTCGTGTATAGACTTTTCCTTTAATTCTTCCACAAGTACTTGCTTACTAAGGTGTGCGAAACTTGTAGACGCAATCTTGCTTAGGGCATCCGCCTTTTTGTTTTTGCTCCGCGGTACTTGTTTGATGGAGAATTCCTTAAAGTTACTTGCGAGCATTTTTACTTTTTTCAAGTACTGAACCATACCTGACTCCTTTGCTATGTAAGAGCCATTGACCTGGTTTGCTACAAGGCGAGAGTCTACATTCGCTTGAAGGTTTTTTTCGCCCATTTGTTCTGCAATCCGGAGACCGGCTATTAATGCTTCATATTCAGCTTCATTGTTGGTAGCCTCAAACCTAAACCTCATGGCATACGTGAATTCAACTCCTTCCAGATTTTTCAATATCAGCCCGGCTCCGGAACCATCTATACAGGATGACCCGTCTGTAAACAAAGTCCATGGTTCTGGTAATTCTTCTTGCTCTGCCATGAGTTCGTCTGGGGATTCTTCATCCGGTCGCTCTACGATAAAATCTGCTAATATTTGCCCTTTTATCGATGTCATTGGCCTGTATTGGATTTCTTATCCTTCCAGCTCAAATTTCCACTTTAGCATCCTCCCGTTGATTTTTAATTTTGATAATAATTGCTTTATCGGTTGATCCGTAATTACAACAATTATATGTGCCTGGAAGTATCTTTTTAGCCGTCTGCTTGCGCTGAGCAAGGCTAATACCAATTTTTCCATGGAGGTGTAGTTGACCTCCGGCCCTCGTAGGGCACGTCTTACAAAGTACACTAGCAATTGCTTGCCTCCCCTTTCGGTCATTAAGACTGCGCTGATGGCTTCCTTGGCCGCGGCTAGGTATATGATTAGCTCCTCCTTTTCCTTTGGTGCAGTCAGCATTGGAAGTTCTGCTATGAGTTTCTTCATCTATTTGAAGGCTACTTCGACTTCCTGAGTCCATTGGAAATCGCTTTTCTTTGTGCACTTCTTTAGGGTTTTGAAGAACGGCAATGATTTTTTAGCTGATTTTGACAGAAATCTGTTTAAACTTGCGAGTTTCCCGTTCAGCTTTTGTATGTCCTTAAGGCATCCCAGAGACGGTAGGCTAAGGACTGCGTCTGCTTTATCTGGGCATACTTTCAGTCCTTCAGCGTTTACTTTGTAGCCCAAAAACATCCCCTCCTGCATTCCAAAGGTGTACTTTTTTGGGTTTAGCTTCATATTTATTTGTCGGAGAGTTTTGAATGTTTCTGCTATGTCTCGGATAATTTCCTCTTCCGTATGGCTTTTTATGACTAAGTCGTCGACATATACTTCCAGGTTACGTCCGGTCTGCTTTTGGAATGCCCTGTCTACTAAGCGTTGATAGGTTGCCCCGACATTCTTTAGGCCGAATGGTATCTTTGTGTAACAGAATATCCATTGGCTCGTAATAAATGTTGTTTTTTCTTCATCTTCCTCTGCCATTTTGATTTGGTGGTACCCTTTGTATGCGTCCAGGAAGCACTTAAAAGGGTATCCGTAGAGAGACTCTACTTTCCAATCAATCTCCGCAAGGGGATAACATCCTAGGAGGGCAGCTTTGTTTAGATCTTTGAAATCCACACACATTCACCAACTCCCATCGTGTTTCTTGACCATGACCGGGTTGGATAGCCAACTATGATAGTGGACTTCTTTCAAGATTCCGGCATCTACCAATTTTTCCACTTCTTCCTGGATCGCTTTATTTCTTTCCAGCGCTTGCCCCCTTTTCTTTTGTCTAACGCGGTGGGCGATCCCTCTCGGAATTTAGGCGGTGCTTTGTGCTCCGCCATGTCCGCGGCGCTTTTCATTCTCGCTGGACTTCCAAGAAAAACATCCAGGTTTTTGTCTCTGAGCTAAAGCACATAGTTCTTTGCGTCCTTTCTGTTGGGTAGATCATTTGGCCTATTGTTTGCTCCATGGGTGTATTCAGGATGAATGGCCACTTTTATCATCTCCTCCAACATCTGACTGTTCACGGGGTGTTGTGGCCTAGGTCCGGAGATCATTGCACATTCCATTGGGATGACTCTGCTGCTTCGTATCGTTACTGTTCCTCCTTTTACCGGGAATTTTAACATTCTGTGTGTCGTGGATGGTCGACCGTTCTTTATTATACCATTCTTCCTATTATTCATTGTGTTGAGATGGTGATCCTGATAAACATGAACGTTACATCCAATGCGGAAGTGGATGCTGGAATGCTCTTAGTCACCTATCTTTATAGTAGGGATATCTGGCACTATCGGCTCAAATGGTTTCTCCACTGAATCCTATGAAGTGATGTGGTTTAGCGGGCATCATTCTTGGCATCTTATTTCTGGACCGGGGCCTCATGAGCAATGTTCATATAGAACTTTGCTGAGGGACGCATCCTCCGTCCCCGTACATCCGCTGTACGAAGTGCCCTCCTATTTAGCTTCGAGGTCATTGGTCACTTCCTTTCCGTCTTCTTCTCTAAAGACGAAAAAAGAGATTTTGTCTCCGGTGAGAGAAACTCTGGGCAAGGTGTGACCCTTTTGTTTGGCTACCCTCTCCCAATGGTTGAATCATTAAGGATGGCTAAGGCTATCTTTTCGGTTGTTTCCCCCTTCTTTTGTGCCTTTGGTTGTCGCTCTGCTTTTTATTCTTTGAATGAATTGCGGGGGGAACAATTTGCCTGAATTGATCATCTGTCTATCTGCTTCCTCCGCTGCATGCGATCTCGGCAGTGCTATGCCCCGTATCCGCGTGGATTTCCACCGTAATTTTGTTCGGGATTCTTTTTTTTCCGCAGGAGTTACCATTGGTGTGGAGCACTTGAATTTTCCTTTTTCTAAGCAAAAATTTCTTTTGGGGTTTTAGTAAGGTATGTGATAACCTATCTGGCTTTCGATCGATCTTTGCTTATTGTAAAACCCTTCTTTAAAATTTGGCGTATTTTCCTCCTTCTGGTTGTTTTCCACGGATGCGGGCGCTTTTTTTCGACTATGACTGAATGGGGACAACTTCCCTCTCTTTTGCAAGAAATAGACGTAGTCACCCTGTACATTTCGTCCATTGACCTCGGAATTTTCTCGTATAAACGCTTGATCAGCTCGGGGTGGGTTATACCGTGCATGAATCCGGAGATCTTCATGCATTCTGGCGCTCCTTTCACATCCAGGATTTCTGCTTTGTATCTTTTCATAAAGTCCTTCGTGGATTCTCCATCTCTTTGCTTGATATGATGTATCTCCACCGGATCCTTGATGTGTGATATGTGAGAAATCACATATCCTTTTCAATCCAAAAATAGCCTTAAAATGAACAAATTGTGCAAATTATGCTTGTATATTGCTTGTTTTGTCATTTGTGATGTGTAGGTATGGATATTGCAAAAATCACAAGAAAACGGTCAAAACCGGAAAAACACAAACACGGGAACGGAAAGAGTGCACAAGAGCCAGAAGTTTCTAGCAAAAGGTCAACAAAGTCAACCTTGGTCAACCCTTGGTCAAACCACAAAATGCCAAAACCCTCAAAATACACAAATGAGCCTTAATGTTAAACCAAATTCACAATAAGTCCTTAAAACCCTAACACCGTTAGTCTTTTTATTATAAAGACTAACGGTCGTTATCTCTTTATAACAAATCCTTTAAATCCCTTTCACCGAGCCCATATAAACCAAACAGCCCAAATCCTTTTATATCCCGGGCCCAAGTCAACACCCCAAACCCCCCGAGTCAAACACAAAATGTATAACATTTGGGGGGCGGGAAAAACAGTTTTTACTGTTCACCGTCTCCCCCATTTCACCTAGCTCAAATTAAACCCAAATTAACCCACACCCTCTCAATTCAACGTGGCATCTACAGAGTTTCCATAGTAATAGGTGCCATCTCAATCAGTAAAAAAAAACGTCCCAAGAGCTCTTATTGGTCAAGGACTTGCAAGAATTACACGCTGGTCTTAAAAGAAACACGCCTTGATGGTAAATTTACTCTCTAAAAACAAGCCAAAAGAAGCACATGGCTCTGACACAAGGAATGCCACACTGGAAATCCGTGTGCTCACAATCTCATCCAAGGGTCACAATGAAGGATCCAATGATTAGAGAGGAATGAATGGTCAAGATCAGAGCAAGCAGGAGCGTGTGTTGAAGACTAGAAGCTTCTCTCTTGCTTTATAAATAGAGAGTCTGCTTCACTCACAGAAGGAGATAGTTTTTAGATTTTAGTAGTTTTTAAATAATTTTAGCTTATGTCACTTTAGCTTATTCGTATTTTCATTTCATGTAACTTTTCACTTTCAATTTTGTAACTAAGTTTTCTAGTAATGAAAGTTTAATTATTCTTATTATGCAATCTGTCTTTTAATAAGTTTACTTTTATGCTAAAAATGATCTAAATAAGCTCTACTGTTTCATAAGCTCTTAATTGTCCTTAAGCTACTAAAACCTCTCAATTACTTGAATTCTAATGGAATTGGATGGCTGCTTATAGAATTCAAGTGGTAATAGTTCCTGAAGGTCAGGAGTTAGGTTTAGAATAGGTATTTGGGAATAAGCTTAAGCTGTTTGTATAAGCTTTATTAAGAGCACTCACCTCTGTTTAGTGAGTGTGTGAGGTACATTTGCCTGTTTCTTTATTTTTACTTAATCTGTCTTCTTCTTTTTATTTTTATAATTTTAGTTAAAATATGCCATAATGCTTAATATGTTTCGATATAGTAGCTTATTTATGTTAAATTTAGCTTAAGCTTGCTTATTATCTTTGTTTGATGCTTATTTAGTTTAGATAAGTAGCTTAAATCTTAATCTGCTTATATTAGTTTAAAAAACAGTTGAAAAACCAAAAGTATTAGCATAGCTTAGTTTGCTTATTGTCTCTGCTTATTTGCTTATTAATAATTGTTCATTATGTTGGTTATAAGCTGTCTAGTATTTGGTAGTTGATACTTGTGCTTTAAATCTTAATTTTATAAGTTGATTATGGATTTTTTACATTTTAAAGGGGTGTTTGGCTTAGCAGTACTAACTGAGAGTTAGAACTGCTATTGGCCTTTTGGTCCTTTAAATTGAGTTTGAATCTTAATTCTAGGTTTATAAGATTAGATTTAAGGTGTTTTGTTGGCTTATATCAAGTTGTCTTTAAGATTGCTAATTAATAGTTTGAATATGTTAGTCCTAGTTTCTTTTAGTATGCATTTTAAGCTTAAGACTGTTTTAGGAAATTTTAGTGCTCACTTTGCCTTTGATCTGGAGTTTTAAGAGTGTAGAAACTAAGTTCTATAGGACTGCATTAGTGGTTTTGAGATTTGGGTGTCAAATGCATCAACAGTTATAAACTGCAAGCAAGCCTCTTCAATCTTAATTTTCAGCAAGATAAGGTAATTGTTAGGACTTGAATTTTTGTGCACAAATAGTTTGTAGGAAAATGCTCATCTGTTTAAGTTTAGTTATTATAAAATAAGTTTGTTAGCTTATTTTTTTTAGCTTAAAAATCAGTATTTTGTTTTTATCAAGTACTCAGTTCACACTAAGTAAATTAGCAGTTTCAAGTAGCTTGTTCATTAAGCAATTGTATTTCAAAATAATTTGATATAAAAGTATTTTAATGTAGCTTATTGGTAGGCTCTTTACAGTATGGTTATAGGGCTTATCTTCATAAGGTTCCATTTGTAAGCTTATAATTAAGCTCAAAGATGCCCTTTAAGGCTGTTTGGTTATCAGTTTTATCAAAGTGCTTATTCATGATTTTTAGCTTATTGCATTAAGTTTTGTTTAGTTTTTGTCTTAACTAGCTTATTAGGTTAATATTAAGTTTTTTTAGCTGATTTAGTCTAGGATTCAACTTATTTTAGCTTTTCATAGAAAAACCAAAAACATCAAAAACAGCATAAGTAGCTTTTTCATTGTGCTTTTTCTGTGCTTATTTGGTTTTCAAAATGCTTTTTGTTTATTGTTTCAAGTAGCTTAATATTCAGGCTTTAAGTAGGTATAAGTTAGATTACCATAATGTTCCATTAGTTTATCTTAAAATAAGCTCAAATGTTATCGCTAATAATAAGCTGACTTATGTATGAGTTAGAATCATCCATTTGTCTCTTAAAACTAATCCTATTTACGTGTACTTAAATCTCTCTTTCTCAGGATAGTGTAGTATTTGTGATCAGAGTTGTTGCTCATCACTCTACTTTACAAACTAACTCTGCCCTCTTCGACAACGCATGATGAAATGCATAAGTGTCTCACGATCTAACTCATCACGCTCGACTCTGCACTGTCTCACTGCTCTCCCCACCACGCCGCTCTCAGCATAAAGATGAGATAGAGAGTGATAGAGAGAGTATCTATTCAACTCAATATCAAACTATCTCTCGTCTCCGACTCCGAGATGTCTCACATCAGTGAACTATGATCACACACACACTTGCTCGCCCCCTGTCGCTTATGACTCGTTCTCCACCATCGAACGCTAGCGCGTAGATCTCTGTCTGAGCCCTCCCCTACATAGATAGAGTAGAGAATATGACACTACCGCCCCGCCGACCTCTTGTACGTCACGCCCTACACTCCACTATATACAATGAACTCAGACATATTCCGCGCGCGAAAGAGTATATGATGTAGTGAGATCTACAATAACTAATCAACGTTATCATACAACTCTCTAGAATTAAGACAACTCTATTATTCTAGATGCCAATAAAAATAAAAAAAAAGAGGGGAAGAAGACCCACATGGAAATAGTACGGGCCAACGCGTTATCGCTTCGTACTCTCGTAACCCACTACCTCGAACCTAATCCTAGTATAACTCTCCTCTTACAATATAAGATACCACCCACCCCAACACCGCCCACTCACCAACCTTTCGCACCTTGAGTAGTTATTTACTGCTCTCACTAAAGAGCTTAGCCCATCATGTATAAGACACCTATTCTACCTTTGCCTATGCGCGCCGCACCCGCTACATATATAAGACTCTAATCAGTGATATCTTAACTCAGATAGCTGCGCGATTTGTTCTGCTTACTCTCTTCTCTATCAACACAACCCCCCCATGGCCCTATGACAATCTTAGGTGTTTTTTTGAGCCCACAGGAGTTAGTGGTGTGTTTTCTGCAGTATATGTGTGTTGTGAGAGTTATATACTGTTGTCTGTGACTGAATGTTATCTACGCCAATTACTACTGTATGTTTGTATGTACATAGAGTAAATATTCAGTTGTTCGAGTGTTGGTGGGATGTTGTGAGTATTAGAGTGTGTGAGAGCCCGCTCGATAAGTGTGTGTGACGCTTATATATACCCTTATGGTCGAATACATCCACGCTAATCCACAACTTGGTAGAGTTAGATCTTGCCAACAGTAGTTGTGTGATCGCAGAAGAAAATGCCAAGTAATGATATTGAGATATGACTTCCTCCTGCGATACACACATACACCTGAAAGAATTAGAGACACTAGACACATAATAAAGTAAAACAAGAGTTTGAAAACAACCTCCCCCTTGTTCTGTGCCTGTCTCTAATATCTATCTTGTCTTTTTTACATCCATCCCTGTCACGCCCAGGCATCACTCACGCGTCCCGCCGTTCCCCTGTCCCCCTCTCGCTCTCAATATTCCGCTCCCAGAGACCGTCGTAATTATTTCTCGTAAGTTACCTACCTTTTATACCCATGAACCCGGCGTATCCCCTAGACCTACCCACGTTCTCGTTTTCTTCGTTTTTTATTACGCCGTATATATTCACACTCACTATAGGTCTTTGCAATTTACAGCCTATGCCCCATTCTCGTCTCTTTTAATATAGTCAACCCGCGCCTAGAGATTTAGAAAAAGTTTGAAAAAGCATTTAAGGATTTAAATTAGTTCATTGGCGTATTTGTAGCGTTTTCTTAATCCCGTTAACGTTTTTTTTTCGTAGTTAGCTTAAATCATGCCTTTATTTGCTCACTATTAGGAATTTAGAAATAAATCATCTTTGAACCAATTCAAGTCATTGTCCAAATAACAAACGAGGTCTCAATTTCATAAGTCTTTGGTAAAACGACCAGGTAGTCACTTACCGGTTAAACGTGTAGTATTTTTGTAATGTTTTTCCTATTACCTTTGTCTCAAGGGTAGTTTTGGAAAATTTTCTATACTTTAGATATTATTACGTATATATAACTTTGTTAACAACAAGTTCTTTTGGGCGCCGCTTCATGCGGGTATTTGTGATTAAGATTCCTTCGTTTGCATTTTGGTCGATCGTGGTTTGAAGAACTTTCGGTCTTCGAAAGTTACGCTTGGAAAAAAAATTAAAAATACAAAAAAATTAAAAATATAAAAAGTAAAAAATATTTTTCTTTTCTTTTTAGTATAAGTAGAAGATTAATAAATAAGAAAAATACAAAAATATTTGCTCTTCCGGATTTTTTGATTTTTCTTGTGAATTTGTGAATAGAAGAAATAAAATTTTTACCAGTTGGTTAAAAGTAAACACACATGTAATACTTTCAACTGAAGTATTGATCTCATTAAGTTCCCGAACTTAAGATTAAAAAATTACCGTCTTGTGTCACTTACGAAAAAGGCGCATCTCTTTTGTAAAATTTATTTTACTTAAGGGAGTTACCCTAAGTTTGTTGATTATTCGGTAAACAAAAATATTTTCTTTTCTCAATTCTTTTATCATTTTTGTTTGCTTAGTGATGTGAACTAGAACTTCCCATTTCCAAATAATTCGAACGGAACCATTCCGATGACGTCGAAATAGAGGAGTTGCTCCAAACGTAGGTCGATACCCGAGCTTTTCGTACTATCGTTTGAAGTTTGCACCAAAATGGCGGAACGTACAATGGAAGAGCTACTCCGTGCACCCACGGAAGGGTATGGAGAAGCTATCGTTTTACCGGAAATTAATGCGGATCACTTTGAAATCAAGACGAATTTGTTACAACTAGTCCAAGCTAACCCGTTTCACGGATATGAGAGGGAAAATCCCCACGCTCATATCAATAGTTTCAAAAGGATTACCTCGACTTTACGATTTAGAGATGTACCGAATGATGTTATTAAGCTTATGATGTTTCCATATTCGCTTGAGGGGAACGCAAGATTGTGGTACGAGAAAGAACCACCTAATTCTATCTTGACTTGGGAGGATCTCGTAACCAAATTTGTGAATCAATTTTTCCCTCCTTCAAAAACCACTCACTTAAAGAATGAAATTTCTCGTTTTACACAAAAATTCAAGGAAACTTTTAGTGAAGCATGGGAACGATTTAAGGAAATGCTTAGAGCTTGTCCTCACCACGGATTTACGGAGTTAACTCAAGTTGATACCTTCTATAACGGTTTAAACGAGAACGATCAAGACTCCTTAAATGTCGCGGCGGGTGGAAATCTTTTGAGTAAGACGACTAGAGAGGCTTTGAACATAATTGAGAATAAATCAAAAGTTCGTTATTCACGTAATAAATCGAATGTTTCTAGGATGAATACGACTTCTAGAGAAAGTGTTAGTAAGACGGATGAGAGAATTAATAAGCTTGCGGACCAACTTTCGACCTCAGTTGAGATTGTTTCTAAAACATTTGTCACTCCCGCTCCGGTTAAAGTGGTTGAGGAAATATGTGTTACTTGTAGTGGGCCTCATGCTTGGTACAATTGTCCTAATACCGATAACAATCAAGCTAGTGTTTGTGCGGCAACGGGTACTTACAATCAAGTTAACCCTCCGAACCGTGTTAGTAATCAAATGGCACCACCTGGTTTTGCTCCGGTGCAAAACAATGGTCAAAATAGGTTTAATCAAAATCAAGGGAATAATTTTAATCGGGGAAATAATTTTCATGGTAATCAAGGTTTTCAAGCTCAAAATAATCATGCTCCAAATTTTCAAAATCAAGGATTTCAAAACCAACCTTTTCAAGTTCCTAATAATCAAGTTCAACAAGAGTTTTCAAATGAGTTTTCAAGTTACAAGAGAAATAATGATCAAATGATGAGAAACATGCAAAATCAAATCAACTCGTTGAAAGGAGACTTTAAGAATGAAATTCAAAACACGATGAAGACTCAACAAGCCGTCTTGATGAATCAACAAAATGTTTTTCAAACTAACTTGCAAAATATGTTAAGTGGATTCTTTCAAAACCAAGCCTCAACTTCGGGTACTCTTCCGAGTAATACCATTCCAAACCCGAAGTGTGAGATGAAAGCGATCACTACTCGAAGTGGTGTTGCTTACGAGGGACCCTCGATTCCTACTAATCCTTCTCCTAAAAAGGTAGTGGAACGAGAAACCAAGGAGACAACAGATAAAAAGCAAACAAATTTCCAAGGAAGTACCGCTCACATCCCACCTCCGGTTAACCCCATTCCAATTCCGGAACCCGATGTTCCGAAGACTTTACCTAAGCCGAATATTCCATATCCTTCGCGACTTGATAATCAAAAGCTTCGTGAAAAAGCTTCTTATCAAAAAGAGAAGATTTTTCAAATGTTTCAAGATTTACGTTTTGACATTAGCTTCGCGGATGCTTTACTTTTGATGCCAAGATTTGCTCCTACGATTAGTGGTATGTGCTTAATTACACATACCTTTTACTTTTAAAAACGAGCTAAAATAACCAAAAACGGACTTAAAATGCCAAATATACGCTTGTTTTGCTAATTGTATTGTGCAGGAACGGATAACTAAGAAAAGGACGAAAAACAAAGCCAAAACGACAAAACCGGACTCGGAATGGAAAAGACTGTGAAAGACAAAGCCAAATCGAAGCCGAAAAATCAATCAAGTCAAAAAGTCAACAGAAAAGTCAACTGGTCAAAGACAAAGTCAACCCAAGTCAACCCCGAGGCCAAAAGTCAAAGAAATATAAGTTTAGGGACTGAAATTGTAAATCCCTAAACTTATATTTAAAGAAGAAAAGAGGAGAAAGGAAGATAAGGGCCAAACTGCCATTTTTGCAAAGATATACCACAAGGGCCAAAGCTGTCAAGTTCCTTAACTATTAATCACCAAGGACGAGTCGTGCAAAGAGTAATATAACTTTTGGGGACTTGTTTTGCCAAGTCCCCAAAACTATAACCACACAAGGACCATGGGTGCAATAATACATAACACCTCGAGGGACTAATTTTGTATCTTTACTGGTTATTCTCTCTTTTGTTTGTTGTGTGTCAAACCCTTTAAAAGTTTAGCCTGTTATACTCAAACAGTTTTTCCCGCCCTTGTTTCCCCCCAAAAACAACTCACGGGTTTACAACCCCGTTTTTACCCTGTAACCCCAATTCCCCCATGAACAAACCATTCCCTCCCCCTCCACTACCTTTCCCAGCTGTAAGATTGCCAAGTTGGCAATCTCACAACTCCCCAAGCTCATGTCGACGACCAAGATGATCTAAGCAAGTACCAAGGCAAAATTGAAGGGCCAAGATTGAAGCTGTAAACATCACACCACATAAAACAAGCTCACTTCCAAAACTGCCATTCTTGAGTCTACAAAGAAAAACAAATGGATGAGACAAGAGAGAGAAGCATAGTCGTTTTTTTCCTATTTAAGAGCTTTGTAACAGCCATTGTAACATATGTAGTTTTATTTTAGTTTTTAAGTTAGTTTTACAAGTAGAAAGTAATTTTGAAGTTAAGTGTTTTTTAGTTTTAAAACTTTTATATTTGTACTTTTGGTTTAATGAAATTGAGTTAAGTTGCTTTACTTGTGTTCTTAAGTCATAATTGTCTTTTTAAAGTCTTTAATCTTTTCATTTAAACCCTCTTTACATTCTGTTTTTAAAACATTTTAAGAAAATACAAGAAAAGGGAAAGTTACTGTTGGATCCAAAGCTTGGATGAATAAGCTATTATGGACGGCTTATTGGGTGTTGGCTTAGTTTTAGCTTATTTATAAGCTAAGGGTAGGGATTTAGAGCTTATTAGGCTTCACAAGATCCTTTTTGTGAAAAGGATTAAAGGTAATTTTCTTTCAAAATTTTGCTTATTTACTGTAGCAATAAGCTTTTTAGCTTATTTTCTTAGCTTATTTCCTGTTATTATGCTTATTAATCTATATTCATGCTTGTTTATGCCTTTCATTTCAAATACATGCAATTTTAGTTAAAACTGCCAAGTAAAGCTCATTTCTGACCCTAGCTTATTTTCATTTTTAAAGTGCTTATTTGCTTTTCTTTTTGTCCTTTTACTGTCTTAAATAGCTTAAGTAGGGTTGGTGTTTTAAAAAAGTTCAGTTTAAGTCAATTTTCATAAGTTTTTAAACCATTTTCAAAAATTAAGGGGGTGTTTGGGTTGACTTGGAAAACGGGTCAAAATTGTCTTGTCTTTGGGTTAAGGTCATTTAGTGAATTTAAGCATAAGTTTTAAGTTGGTATTAAGCTTTTTCAAAAGTTTTTAAAGCCCAAAATTGTTTTTCAAAAGATTTCAAAGAGAAGATTTTTCAAATGTTTCAAGATTTACGTTTCGACATTAGCTTCGCGGATGCTTTACTTTTGATGCCAAGATTTGCTCCTACGATTAGGAATTTGCTCATGAATAAGGAAAAATTGCTTGAGTTAGCTAAGATACCGTTGATCGAAAATTGCTCGGCGATGCTCCTCAAAAAGCTTCCCAAAAAGCTTGGAGATCCCGGCAAGATTCTTATTCTATGAAATTTCCCGGGAATGGATTTGTTGTCACGCTTGGCGATCTTGGCGCGAGCATAAATTTATGCTTCATATCTATTTGGAAAAAATGCTTTCTTTTCCCGAACTTACACCAACTCTGATTACTTGTAAAGTTGCGGATCAGATTCCATAATCATCCTAAAGGACTCGCTGGGAAGACGTTTATGTCAAAGTGGGAAAGTTCCACTTTCCTACCAACTTTGTTGTTTTAGATTTTGAAGCCGATCCTCGAGTACCTCTCATACTCGGGAGATCCTTCTTAAGAACCGGTCGTGCCTAAATTGATGTTTATGGAGAAGAAATAACCCTTCGGGTTGATAACGAAGCCATCACTTTTAATCTAGATCAAACTACGAGATACTCCTCTATAAATGATAAGTCGGTAAACCGAATTGACATCATTGATGAGGTTTGTGAGGAGTATGCTCCGGAATTGCTAGGGTTTTCTAATAAATCTTCGGGTGGCAATCCCACCCCGACGTTTGAGCCTCTTACTTCCGAATTCATTTTAGAAGAGATCGAAGCTTATCTCAAGGATGATTAGATTTCACCGAAAATTGATCATGCCGATTGCGATGCCGATTGCAATCCGGAGGAAGATATTTGTTTGATTGAAAAATTGTTAAATAATGACCCGTTTCAACTTCCTCCGATGGACCTTAAACAAAGTGAAGTGACCGAGGCAAAATCTTCAATTGAAGAGCCTCCGGAATTAGAGTTAAAAGATTTGCCGTCTCACTTAGAATATGCTTTCTTGGAAGAAAACGATAAGTTACCAGTTATTATTGCAAAAGGTTTAAAAAATGATGAAAAAGATGCTCTTTTAAAAGTGCTCAAATCTCACAAAAGGGCCATTGCTTGGAAAATCACCGACATCAAGGGTATCGACCCTCGTTTTTGTACCCACAAAATCTTGATGGAAGATGATTACAAACCTACGGTTCAAAGTCAAAGACGGGTTAACCCAAAAATTCATGAGGTAATCAAAAAAGAGGTCCTAAAACTTCTTGATGCCGGAATGATTTACCCGATCTCTGACAGCCCATGGGTTAGTCCAGTGCATTGTGTTCCCAAGAAAGGTGGAATAACCGTCGTTGCTAATGAAGAAAATGAATTAATTTCAACACGTTTAGTTACCGGATGGAGAGTTTGTATCGACTATAGGAAATTAAATGAAGCAACTCGAAAAGATCATTTTCCATTACCATTTATGGATCAGATGATAGAAAGATTAGCTGGGAATGAGTTCTATTGTTTTCTAGATGGATTTTCAGGGTATTTCCAAATACCAATAGATCCCCAAGACCAGGAGAAAACTACTTTCACATGCCCGTATGGAACTTTCGCGTACCGACGCATGCCATTTGGCTTGTGTAATGCTCCCGGTACTTTTCAACGGTGTATGATGGCCATATTCCATGATATGATCGAAAAGACCATGGAAGTGTTTATGGATGATTTCTTAGTTTTTGGGGATAGTTTCGATTCATGCCTCTCCAATTTAGAAAAGATGCTAAAAAGGTGTAAAGATACGAATTTAGTTTTTAATTGGGAGAAGTGCCACTTTATGTGTAGAGAAGGAATTGTGTTAGGGCATAAAAATTTTCAAAGACGGGAATTGAGGTCGATCGTGCTAAAGTCGATGTTATCGCTAAGCTCCCTCACCCGACTACAGTTAAAGGTGGAAATAAGAACAAGAGTGATAGAGTAGTAGTTATATAAGTTGTGATGCTAAACACTAGAATAGTTGGATTTCTTCAAGGTCTTTATGTGATTCTTGTGGGCTTTTTATCTCATTTAGCGTGTTTCACATTTTTATATATAATTGTTTAATAAATAGATTTGTGCGGTTTTTTTTGGTTAATAATTTGGTTAATAGAAGTTTTTCTTAGTTACTTTGTGATTAGGATAGAGTATACATTAGGAATACATAATTTTGGATACTCTATGTATCACATTAATAAATATTTTTACTTTCCCTTAAAGAGCCTAGGGTATGTGGGGTAAGTAGAATCTAATAAGTGAATAATTATAGCCTTATGCCATTCCCTTAATGAAGCCTCTAGGGTATATGGAATGGATTATTGTTGCTTACTTTTTGTTCTTGTTTGTATCCTTAAAAGAGCCTTTAATAGAGTATATGATGCAAATAAGATTGGTCAATTTTATGGTTCTTAAAGAGCTTAGGTTATTGACATGAATGGTGCCTTGCTTAAGTAACCTAATAAAAGCCAAATTTTGGTCGCCTCGATGTGGACTTTAATCTTGATGACATTTGGTCTTTGAAAAGGGTAGAAGCTAATTATTGCGTTTTTAACCGTTACGCTTTATTTTTGGAATCAACTAGTATCGAAATAAAAGTCTTGAAGAGCCTCGCGGGTATATATGACTTTAATTAAGAAAATCTTGAGATACAATAAATTAGGAATACAGGGAGGAAAAGTAAGTACACAATTAGCTTTTATGAGTAGTGTTAGCATCATAACTTGTATTTTGCAATGATCTTGTTTTTAAGCTTGGCTTGGAGAGGTGAAAGTCGGGGACGATGAATTTATCCATTTGGACACTTTTTGTGCTTTTTGTTCCGTGATCCTAAAAGTTATTAATGAATAATGAAAACACATACATTATGTACTTACACCTATGAATAAGTTACGTATGTAAATTAGAATGAAAAAATCATAAAAAATGGAAAAAAAGTTTTAAAAAAATGGGTAAAAAGGGGTTTTAAAGCTGTCGGATTTCTTTTAAACTCTCCCAAACAAATGTCTTTGCTACTTTTCTAAGTTTTAGTTGGGGGAAGTTTTGAGGTATTTGGTTTTTAGGGACATATTATTACTTTACGTCTGAGGACACGGGCGATCTATGGTTTGGGGAAATTTTATATGTGAGAAAAAATTCTCATACCTGGCAGTATACCAAAAATGGCCCTTAAATGATCAAAATGTGCAAAAATATGCTAGTATTTGTGTATTTTGTTGTTTGTGAATGTGTAGGTACGGATAATGCAAAAATCATAAGAAAACGGTCAAAACCGGACAAACATGAACACGGGAATGCAAAGAGTACACAAGAGATGGAAGTTTTCTAGCAAAGGTCAACAAAGTCAACCTTGGTCAACCCTTGGTCAAACCACTAGAAAACCGACAAAACCCTCAATAATACCTAAATAGACACTTAATGTTTAAAACCAAATTCACAATAAGTACCTTTGTTAAAACCCGAACACCGTTAGGTCTTGTTAGTTTAAAGACTATCGGTCGTTATCTCTTTATAACCAAATCCCGTGATAAATTCACCAAGCCCTTTAACATTTCCTCCCGCGCCCAGGTTCAAACAAATATGGCCCAAATACTTTCTGTGGTCGTATATATTGCCCAAGTCAACTCACGTTTTATTTAAACCCGGGTCAAATAAACAAAACGTATAAAAAAAGGCGCGGGAATTGTGAATTACTATTCACGTTTCTTCCCCAATTTACCCAACTCGAAATTAACCTAAATAAAAAGGAAATTAACTCAATCCAACGTGGCCTACAGTGATTCTAGTTACTATGGCTACACTGCTGGCAAGCTATTATCGTCACTAAGTGCTCATGATTTTGGTTAGCTATGTCTTATGACAAAGGGAATGACTACGCGTTGGGCTCAAGGGGGAAAAACAGCTCCCTAAATGAGGAATTTTGCACTAAATCAAGGCTAAAAGAAACATAAGAGCTTCCAACTTATTGGATTGCTAGCTTGGCAACTCCCCGCATTTCTTTTGAACTGTGTGATGGAAATTGATCTAACGGCCAAAATGAAGGATCCAATGATTGGCAAGAAATAAAGGGTGATGATCAAAGCAGAGGGGAGCGTGTATCCAAGACCTAGAAGCTTCTCTCAAGCCTATAAATACAAGACCTTCTCACTCACAGCAGGGGATTGTTTTTAGCTTTTAGTAGTTTTTATATAATTTTAGCTTATGTCACTTTAGCTTATTCGTATTTTCATTTCATGTAACTTTTCACTTTCAATTTTGTAACTCAGTTTTCTAGTAATGAAAGTTTAATTGTTCTTATTATGCAATCTGTCTTTTAATAAGTTTACTTTTATGCTAAAAATGATCTAAATAAGCTCTACTGTTTCATAAGCTCTTATTGTCCTTAAGCTACTAAAAGCTCTCAATTACTTGAATTCTAATGGAATTGGATGGCTGCTTATAGAATTCAAGTGGTAATAGTTCCTGAAGGTCAGGAGTTAGGTTTAGAATAGGTATTTGGGAATAAGCTTAAGCTATAAGCTTAAGCTGTTTGTATAAGCTCTATTAAGAGCACTCACCTCTGTTTAGCTGAGGTGTGAGGTACCATCTCCTTTTCCTTTATTTTTACTTATCTGTCTCTTCATAATTTTAGTTAAAATATGCATAATTGCTTAATCTGTTTGTTAGTAGCTTATTGATGTTAAATTTAGCTTAAGCTTGCTTATTATCTTTGTTTGATGCTTATTTAGTTTAGATAAGTAGCTTAAATCTTAATCTGCTTATATTAGTTTAAAAACAGTTAAAAAAACCAAAAATATTAGCATAGCTTAGTTTGCTTATTGTCTCTGCTTATTTGCTTATTAATAATTGTTCATTATGTTGGTTATAAGCTGTCTAGTATCTGGTAGTTGATACTTGTGCTTTAAATCTTAATTTTATAAGCTGATTATGGATTTTTTACATTTTAAAGGGGTGTTTGGCATAGCAGTACTAACTGAGAGTTAGTACTGCTATTTGCCTTTTGGTCCTTTAAATTGAGTTTGAATCTTAATTCTAAGTTTATAAGATTAGATTTAAGGTGTTTTGTTGGCTTATATCAAGTTGTCTTTAAGATTGCTAATTAATAGTTTGAATCTGTTAGTCCTAGTTTCTTTTAGTATGCATTTTAAGCTTAAGACTGTTTTAGGAAATTTTAGTGCTCACTTTGCCTTTGATCTGAAGTTTTAAGAGCGTAGAAACTAAGTTCTATATGATTGCATTAGTGGTTTTGAGATTTGGGTGTCAAATGCATCAACAGTTATAAACTGCAAGCAAGCCTCTTCAATCTTAATTTTCAGCAAGATAAGGTAATTGTTAGGACTTGAATTTTTGTGCACAAATAGTTTGTAGGAAAATGCTCATCTGTTTAAGTTTAGTTATTATAAAATAAGTTTGTTAGCTTATTTTTTTAGCTTAAAAATCAGTATTTTATTTTTTTCAAGTACTCAGTTCACACTAAGTAAATTAGTAGTTTCAAGTAGCTTCTTCATTAAGCAATTGTATTTCAAAATAATTTTTAAAAACTATTTTAAGTAGCTTATAGGGTAGGCTTTAAGTAGGTATAGGGCTTATCTTTATAAGGTTCCATTTGTAAGCTTATAATTAAGCTCAAAGATGCCCTTTAAGGCTGTTTGGTTATCAGTTTTATCAAAGTGCTTATTCATGATTTTTAGCTTATTGCATTAAGTTTTGTTTAGTTTTTGTCTTAACTAGCTTATTAGGTTAATATTAAATTTTTTTAGCTGATTTAGTCTAGGATTCAACTTATTTTAGCTTTTCATAGAAAAACCAAAAAACATCAAAAACAACATAAGTAGCTTTTTCATTGTGCTTTTTCAGTGCTTATTTGATTTTTAAAATGCTTTTTGTTTATTGTTTCAAGTAGCTTATAGGCCAGGCTTTAAGTAGGTATAAGTTAGATTACCATAAGGTTCCATTAGCTTATCTTAAATTAAGCTCAAAGTTTGCTATCTGTCTGTTTAGAATTCAGTTTAGTATAAGTGCTTATTTGATTTTTCAGCTTATGGCTATCCAATTTGCTTATTTCTAGTCTAGTTTAGCTTATTAGGTTAGATTTAAGATAGTGATAGCTTATTTAGTTTTGTTAAAAGAAAAAAAAATGGTTAAGTGTTTCTGTCTTAATTTTAAGCTGTTAACTAGCTTATTAGTGATTTAGAAAAAAGTTGTTTTCACAAAAATAGCTTATTATAAGCTGTTTTACAACTTTATTTTTTAGGTTTTTACAAAAAATAAAAAAGGGGAAGCCAAGGAAGTCGGGGGTGAGCAAGACTCGAACCCCCGACCTCAACCTAGTCTAGGTTTGCACAATCACCAACGTGCCCTTGGGACTTTTACGTCCAGGTTTGCACAATCAAACCTTTTAACCCCTTTTTAAGCTTTATATATAATAAGCACTTCGAGTGCTTATTTGAATTTTCCTAGCTTATTTAGTTTAGCTATTTAAGATTTCTCATTTTTCCTACATCCTGCTTATCATAAACTATTTTTTTTTAAAGTTAGGATTTTTAGCTTAATGTTTTATATTTTTCGTGAATTAATTTAGTTAAAAGCTTTAAAAAATCATAAAAAATAGAAAAATAATCAAAAAAATAATTTACTTTTTTATAAAATTTTCTTTTATCATA
>BQNB010109317.1:0-22778 GCA_026074375.1 Tanacetum coccineum
GACGGAGCAAGTCTATAAGGGGCTCGTGCCACAGGTGCAGCACCAGGGACTAAGTCAATTTGAAATTCAACTTGTCGCGTAGGTGGCAATCCATGCAATTCTTCTAGAAAGACTTCCGGAAATTTCTGTACAATTGGCACGTCCTCCAGTTACTTCTCCTTCGACTTAACTTCAGTTTCCTTCTTTGTAACTTGCGCCAGAATGTTTTGTACACGATATGATACTCAACGTCAATTTCTTCCCCTTATCACTCCTATCTCCTTGAACGATCAGAATTTTGTCTCCAAAAGGAATACATACTATCTTCTCGTCACAGACAATCATCGCTTGATTATTCGCCAGCCAATCCATGCCGATGATGACGTCAAAACTACCGCTACGGGCATTAAATCAATGTTGAACAGATGACCTAATAATCCTATGGTACAGCCTCTAAGCACAGTATTTGTTTTGGCAATTCTTTCATCGGCTAATTCGATAGCATAACTAACATCTAAGGTATCGGGGATTATATCAAGCAAGGTACCAAAAGTAGTCGACACGAAACTTCGATCGGCACCCGAATCAAATAATACAGAAGCATAATGGTTATTGAGAAGAAACGTACCTGTGACAACGTTGGATCCCGGGTTTGCATCTCCTCCACCAATAGCATAAGCTTTTACTCTAGATTCTGGAATAACAGGCTTGTTTCCATTATTCTGATTCTTCAGCTTAAAGCAATCCTTTTTGAAATGCCCTTGCCTTTCACATTCAAAACATGTGGCACTCCTTTGATTCACCACCGGTGCCCTCTGATTAACTGCAGCGGGAACTGTGAGCTTACAATCCCTGGTTAAATGACCAATCTTTCCACAACTTCTACACTTTACAATGCATGGCCCAACATGGTGTAAATTGCACTTGTTGCAAAGAGGGTGAGGTCCAACATAAACCCGACCTTCATTACCATCAGCTGTATAGGCTTTGGCCACATTCGATCCTCCAACATTCTGCCTCTTGAACTGGGGTTGTTGTGCATGGTTGTCTCTTTGATTACTCTTAAACTTTCGTTTGTTCTCAGCACTCCTAATTGCATAACCTTTTAACTTTTGGTCCATCAAATTGTTTGCCAACCGAATTGCATCCCAAAGTCTTGTTGGTTCAGCAGACATCACATTCCCTTGAATGTTGTCAGGGAGACCTCCAACATACCTGATGACATCAAATAACCTCACTTTATTATACCATTTATCCCATCTATTTTGCCTACTTTTATATAATTATTGCATTATTAGGTACTTAATTGCTTTAAAGATGATAAATGCAGTAATTCAGGAGTGTTTTGTGAAGATAAGCTAAAAGGCGCATAATTTGGAGCTAAAAAGATGACATTTGAAGATTGCTGAATTTTCACCAATACGTCGTATCCAACTAAAGAGACACGGTGTATCAGCGCCAAGACTTCATAAGAAAACGCGTTTGACCAATTCCCAATACGGCGTATTCACTCTGTCTACATACGCCGTATCCATGAAGATAACTATTTAAAGATACAGTAAATCAAGTAAATTAGGAATGATATCAATAATTTATTACGAACGTAGCGCGCACTCCAAGGAATCTAGCCTAATACGCCGTATCGACCTTGCTGGATACGGCGTATCGAGTCTTTTTAAGACACTATAAATAGAAGACTCAAAAACGAGTTTTCAGTGTGCAATATCATATTCTTTATACCATACTCATTAAAGGTGAATTTTAGAAGAGAAGATCAGCCACCAAGGTCAATCATTGATCACGAATCCATAAAAGACATCGTGTAATTTTTACTCTCTTAATCGTTCGATTTTAATTATTTGATTACGCTTGTATAATTACAATGGTTGTGGGCTAATACCCTCAGGTATTAGCCATCTTAATGAAAGTTCCTCATCCGAGTATTAGCCATCCTTAATGAAAGTTCAATGTTTTTGGTTTGTTTTTTAAAAATTCAATTTCTTAATTTATCCGTTGATTGTTTTAATTAATGTTTATCACCTCATACTTGTTTATGTGTTTAATATGCGACCTATCATACAAGACCTGGGTATAGTGTCACGAACCAAGATAATGCTAAATACCGGGATGAAAGCGGCAGCCATGATCGTGGTGGGGGGGGAGTGGGGAGGGGACTTGCATGCTAGAGACGAGGGGGTGTGGGAGGGCGCGAAGGTGCGTGAAGATCACAATAGAGGCGATCAGATCTACGGGAATAGATGTATCTTACATGTTACGGACCAAGTAATCTAGATACCGGGATAGCTCTCCATATCATATCTTATATTACTGGACCAATAGGATCACAAATAACGTTCTGTCTTTATCTTTTGATTATGAGCTTAGTTGGACCGGCAGGTGACCCGTTTATGTTTCAGCAATCATGCTCTTAATTAACTGATAAAGATTGGAATAGTGGACAACCAGTATATAAAACACATTCAAACAATAAGTGGGTAAAGTCATGTTGGGCTAGAGTTTTAACAGGATCACCACTGCTTTAATTCTCTAAGATATATTATAATTAAACTAAAGGATGCTTTATGCGGATGCATTAATTGTGACAGGATTAATTGTGTCTAGGTCTTAGGATGATGTCCCGCCTAAGTCTTAAGAATGATATGCCGCTTCGAGATAAGTAAATCATTGCACTAAAACAAACAAACCAGCATTGAACCGGATTTAATATGGCTAATATAATTTTCTATCATTTGGCTTGTACCGCTTTTCTATCTTCTAATCTTCATCTTGTGTGTTTATTGTGTATTAAATTGGTATTTGTCATCACCAAACTTGTGCCAGTCTCTCAGGCTGAACCCCCCATTTCATTAGACAACGTACATAGCATAGGTTTAACCAGTAAATAGACTAATTAAAATACTGATAGAATATAGGATTAAATTTCCACTCTTAGTGTTCGACACCCTACTTACCGCGAACTCCATCTTGACCGGGTACACTGCTCGTTAAAGTGTTGTTTTAGGTTTGTCGGCTAAATATAAATGTAAAACTTGATAATCAAATAATTGACCCTACACGACAGCACATCAGGTTTTTGGCGCCGTTGCCGGGGAGTGAAATAATTAAACCTTATTCTTATCAGTATTTCTAACCATTAATTAATTTAATTTAGTTTAGTGTAATCTAATTATTTAAATTATGTTTGTATTTATTCGCTTTGTGTGTTTAAATTGTTTGTTTAAATTCCTGCATTTAATTGTTTTAAATAGTATTCTGTTCTGACTGATCACCTGATACGCCGTATCCACCAGTTGGATACGACGTATCAAACCTTCTGATCAGGACAGCGTATTGAGTTTCACAGTCTAAACGGCGTATCTGTTTTCCAAACAATACGGCGTATTCCGTGAACTCTATACGGCGTACTGGCATTCAACAGACCTATACGGCGTATTCAGACCAATTGGATACGACGTATTTGTCATCTGATACAGTAACAATAGTAAAACTTCATCTGTTTGATTTCACGCTTAATTCCTCTCATCAGGACATATCCTACTGATTCGTTGTCATTTGTTTCAGGTTGTGCATGACAAGAAGTTCGACGAAGGAACTACTCTCACCTTTTGAAAACTCAGAACAGAAATTTCACTCAAAAGGAGGCTCTTCGATACACCTAGTCTCATAGAATCGAATTTACCTGAGTTCGATCACATTTTTGACATCAAATAACAATCAGAGGAAGGGGAAAGAGAAAAAATGACGGAAACAATGGAGCAGCATATGAGCAAAACTCGAGAGAATTACGGGTCGGGCGTTACTAGGCCCACAATCAACCAAGACACCCCCTTTGAATTGAAGGGGCAATTTCTCAAGGAACTTCTTGATAATACTTTTAGTGGCTCGGAACACGAAGATGCAAATGAGCACATCAAAAAGGTTCTAGAGATTGTTGACTTATTTCACATCCCAAAAGTAACTCAAGATCAAATCATGCTTCGAGCCTTTCATGTATCCCTCACTGGAGCTGCAAGCAGATGGCTAAGGAACCAGCCATCAGGATCAATTACAACCTGGGAGGTTCTCAAAACTAAATTTCTGAACAAATATTGTCCACCTGCCCGTACCGCAAAGAAAATAGAGGAAATCAACAACTTCCAGCAGGAACCCGATGAAAGCCTTTTCCGTGCATGGGAAAGATTTAAAGAGTTACTGATGAAGTGTCCTCAACATTATTTGACCGATATGCAGGAAGTTATCTTGTTTTACAATGGGCTTGATGTTCTAACTCGACAAATCTTGGACTCAAAGGGTGCCATACCTTCCAAAACTGCTACTGATGCCAAAATAGCCATCCAACAAATGGCTGAGTACTCTCAGAAATGGCACAATGGAACATCATCAAGGACCAAAAGTACTGAAACTTCTGATGGGCTTGCTGCTATCCAAGCCCAACTCAATAATCTCGGGCGAGAAATAAAGAAAGTAAATGAGAAAGTGTACGTTGCTCAAGTCGGATGCGAATTATGCAAGGGACCACATTATACAAAGGATTTTCCATAAAAAAGGAAGAAGGAAAAACTTTAGAAGAAGCTTATTATACACAGTTCGGTGCACCCTATCAACCTGGAGGACAATATAGAGCAGCAGGGCCAGGATTCTACCAACGAAACAATGGAAACTCTTCATACCCTGATCGAAGACCAAGCCTGGAAGAATCACTGACCAAATTCATGACAGAATCAGCTAAAAGGCATGAAGAAAACTTGAACATAATCAAGGAGATCCGAGCTTCCACTGATGCAGCAATAAGAAACCAAGGAGCTTCGATTAAGACCTTGGAAATACAAATCGGACAGATGAGCAAGGTTTTTCAAGAAAGAGGGTTTGGAAGCCTACCCAGCTCTACGGAGACAAATCCTCGAGACCAAGTCAAATCGATCTCAACTGCTAAAGTTGATTTTTCTGGGATACGCCATATCGGATGTGGTCCATACGCCGTATCGGGCACACAGCACAGGAGCATATTGTCTGAAACAGTCCCTTTCCCAGTACGACTACTAAACTTCGACTATGATGATTGGAGAGAGGCACAAGATGTGAAGATTCTAGATGCTTATGATCATACCTTACCTCAAAAAGAAAAAGACCCAGGGAGCTTTACTTTACCTTGTTTTATTCATAATATCTGTTTTGATAAAGCTCTTGTTGACCTAGGAGCAAGCGTGAGCGTTATGCCATTTTCTACCTACACCACCCTTGGTCTAGGAATTTTATCTCACACTAGGTTGACCATCGAACTAGTTGACCTAACCATAAAACAACCAATGGGTATTGCTGAAAATGTGCTAGTAAAGATAGGAAAATTTATTTTCCCTATAGACTTTATTATCTTGGACATACCCGAGGATGACGATGTCCCCTTAATCCTCGGACGACCATTCTTGTCAACTGCCCATTCCAAGATTGATGTCTTCAAAAGGAAGATTACTTTAAGGGTCGGGGAAGAAAAACTTGTTTTCAAAAGTATTAAGCCCGCCGCTAGCATAATAAAAAGGGTCTTTGTGATAAAAAGTCTTGATTCAAAAACGGAGCTTATAGGAGAGGGTGATGAACCATTCGACCCAACTTATGGTAATTACATAGAATTAAATGATTTGGACACACCTCTACAACCTAAAACGAATCAAGATGTTTTTGAGCCAACTTTTGTTAAAACCAACTCTTATAAAATGAAATTTTCTTGTGTAATCGGGTATAAGTATGTTAACGCTGACCTCCTCCCTTCCTTGCCCATTAACTTAATGTCTAAAAACTTTTATTATTCCATAATTAAGGAAAAGGATGAAAGGGAGAGTCATGCCAGAACTTTGATCGATATACATGTTTTCGTCGGAAGTTTTTCTATTATTTCAGGTTTTACCATCATTGACGATGATGATATGACAAAAGACGTTTTGCTCGGCATGAGATTTTGCAAGAAGTACACATCATGCCAAAGGATTATGAAGAAATTCGCTCACGGGAATAATTGAGAGCGAATCATGGAGGAAGAATAAAAGAGAAGAAAAGAAAAAGGTCGAACTTAAAGACCGGCTGAAACAAAAGTGCTTCCCGAGAGACAACCCGGTCATTTTAATTGTTTTTCGCATTAATTATTTGTTGCACAAGTCTGTCTTCCCAGACACTCTATACGGCGTATCGAACCCCTCTGGATACGGCGTATGGAGATGTCTGGGCGTTATCAGTTTTTAAAACTTAATATTTAATTTCCAGTAATTTAATTATTTCTACAGGAACAATACGGCGTATCCTAGGGTTTAGGATACGGCGTATTGAACCCTGTATAGTTGTGTGTTTAATTGTTTTCTTGTACCATTGTAGCGAGATAGAATTTGCACTTGTCTTCTAATCTCTTATACAAGATCTTGCTGAAACTATGATATGGTATATGCTGAAAAAGACATGTGTTGAACTCATCCGGGCAGGCTGAAGCCCTAGTCAACACACTTTTTGCTCACAGACTCATCTTGGAGAATTATCACGAGCAAAACATCAGGGAGTTTTTCGTTCTAGTTCTATTTTCCCTTATTATTTCATTGTTTTATCTATACAACGAGGATGTTGTATAATTTAAGTGGGGGGGGCTGGAGAATTAGAACGTACTTGTCTTCTTTTTACAAAAATAACATGATTTACGAGCATAAAGTGCGCTTTAAACGGCCAAAATTTAAAAAAATTCAGCATGACTTTTGTAAAAATCACTAGTTACATTACCTAGCACACTATAACCCTTGATACATATTGTGAGAATTAAGCCTATTCCGTTTCTAACTGTCTACTAAAATTCTACAAAATTATAAGTGTGCCGGTGATGTAGTAGACTTTAGAACTTGGCATGGTATATCACTCGAGATTGCCATGATTAGTACTATGGATTTAGATGGAAGAACATGTTCAACTGATAAATTTCTAGGATTAAACCAAATAGCCTACATGTCGTAAAAATAACTAACCACACTGGTTAGTTAAATCCCGTGTAACCCTTGATTACTCTCATTTTTAGAGTAAAATCCCCTAGAACAACCTGTTGAGCCATTCCTTTCTTTTTCTACACCATATTATATGTTTCGTTACACCTTTGCACCTTAGCCTGCCGTGTAGATTAAGCCTATTTTTCTAATGTTGCTAGTTGCTTTCGTGTAAAGTTTTGTATTTTCTGTGTCAAAGTGAAATTTTTCTATCTCTGTAATGGTCGGGAAATTACACAATGCAATGGGAAAAATATGTAGCTCGTAAGTTTTGCTACTTTCGCGATTATGAATCATGTTCAAAAAAGAAGTACTACAAAGAAAAGATTATCCGGATGAATTATGAAAGTGAAGACGGTGAAATTAAATCGAGATTTATGATGTATTGTTTAAAAAAAGAAGGAAGAAAAATAGTCATTTCAAAAGAAGTTTATACCGAAGGAAATACTTAGAAGGATCGATTATTCGTTCATACGTTGCAAAAGTCAACGATGTAAAGTCTTGTAAGAAGTGGCCGATATCACCACCTATGTAAAAGTATGTAAAGAGCGGGATGTAAGGGAAGTTGACCGTTATGGGAACTCCAACTTAGGTTTTCTTTGTCATTTCTGTGATCGAGGCGTCTGTCTATATGTTTGAGTCTTTGTCATGGAACGGTCGGGGGAAAGTTACTAGCAACCATACCTTATTTGTTGGCTTAATCTATTTGTTTTGTGAATTTTACTTAACACCCATTTTACTTCCCTTTCCTAGCAACTAACCTTAGTGTCCACTCGAACGAGGACTTGTTCGAGCATGCATGTCTATTCCGTCGTTATTGCCATGTATGCATGTCTCAGCTGCCTTGTTAGATGATGACTTTCGGTGAAAGTTAAAAGCTCCATACCCTATATCATTCTTCATCCTAACCGCTGGTTAAACACGAACAGGGATGTGTTCAGATTGTATATGTCTATTCCGTTTTTATGGTCGTATATGTACGATACAGCTGCCTTGTTGGTGTGGTACTTATGGTGAATGGACTTTTGAATTTTATGATTCAACCCGTCATGCTTCTTAACCCAATTTAGCTTTTGACTTGTTCTTCCTCAGCTTTAGCGGTGGATATGTGTATCCTTGCCAAGCCTATGATACGAAGCTAATCACGACCGAGCAAATGAGCGTACTACTTAAATGTTACACCCTAGATTAGTTGAGTGATCTGAGTGTTTTTATTCCTATATTTCGTGATAGGAGCCTTGGTTAGTACTGGTGATTACGACAAATGATGCTTTGCGTAACGGAAAATCCTTTCAAAAATATAAAAACTTTCGGTTAGGACACATTTTCATAAACTTAAAAATATTTCTAAAGTCTACTTGAGGACAAGTAGGATTCAAGTGGGGGATATTTGATGACATCAAATAATGTTACTTTATTATACCATTTATCCTATCTATTTTGCCAACTTTTATATAATTATTGCATTATTTGGTACTTAATTGCTTTAAAGTTGATAAATGCAGTAATTCAGGAGTGTTTTGTGAAGATAAACTAAAAGGCGCATAATTTGGAGCTAAAAAGATAACATTTGAAGATTGTTAAATTTTCACCAATATGCCGTATCTAACTAAAGAGATACGGCATATTAGCTCCAAGACTTCACAGAAAATCGCATTTTGACCCAAATTCCAAATTACGGTTGTATTTCACTCTGTCTAACATACGCGTATCCAGAAGATAAAACTATTCGAAGATACAGTAAATCAAGTAAATTGGGAATGATATCAATGATTTATTACGAACGTAGCACGTACTTCAATGAATCCAGCCCAATACGCCGTATCGACCTTGCTGGATATGGCGTATCGAGTCTTTTTTAGACACTATAAATAGAATACTCAAAAACGAATTTTTGGTGTGCAATATCATATTCTTTATACCATACTCATTAAAGACGAATTTTAGAAGAGAAGATCAGCCACCAAGGTTAAGCATTGATCACGAATCCATAGAAGACATCGTGTAATTTTTACTCTCTTAATCGTTTGATTTTAATTGTTTGATTACGCTTGTATAATTACAATGGTTGTGGGCTAATACCCTCGGGTATTAGCCATCTTAATGAAAGTTCAATGTTTGGTTTGTTTTAAAATCGATTTCTTAATTTATCGTTGATTGTTTAATTATGTTTATCACCTCATACTTGTTTATGTGTTTGAATATGCGACCTATCATTCAACTGAATCTAGTGATACGTACCAAGTAATCTAGATACCGAGATAGCTCCACATATCGTGTTTCATATTATTGGACCAATAGGATCACAAATAACGTTCTGTCTTTGTCTTTGAATTATAAACTTAGTTGGACTAGTAGGTGACTCGTTTATGTTTTAAGAATCATGCTCTTAATTTACTGATAAAGATTGTAATAGTGGACTACCAGTATATAAAGCACCGTCAAACAATAAGTAGGTAAAGTCCCGTTGGGCTAGAATTTTAACAGGATCACCATTGCTTTAATTCTCTAAGATAGATTATAACTAAACTAAAGGATGCTTTATGCGGATGCGTTAATTGTGACAGGATTAATCGTGTCTAGGTCTTAGGATGATGTCCCACCTAAGTCTTAAGAATGATATGCCGCTTCGAGATAAGTAAATCATTGCACTAAAACAAAAAAACCAGCATTGAACCGGATTTAATATGGCTAATACAGTTTTCTATCATTTGGCTTGTACCGCTTTTCTATCTTCTAATCTTCTTCTTTTATGTTTATTGTGTATTGAATTGGTATTTGTTTCCATCAAACCTATGCCAGTCTCTCAGGCTGAAAACCCCCATATCATTAGACAACGTACATAGCATAGGTTTAACCAGTAAATAGACTAATTAAAATACTGATAGAATATAGGATTAATGTTCCACTCTTAGTGTTCAACACCCTACTTACCGCGAACTCCATCTTGACCGGGTACACTGCTCGTTAAAGTGTTGTTTTAGGTTTGTCGGCTAAATATAAATTTAAAACTTGATAATCAAATAAATGACCCTACACGACAGCACATCAATACCTCTCAATCCGGTCTTCTTCTCCTGGAACCATTCTAGTACACAACAGAGTCAACTCTTGGAATCTCTAAGTATAAGCAGCCAGTTCATTGTTCTTCACAACCAAGTTCTACAATTCAGTCTCTATTTTCTGTATCTCGTTCCTTGGACAATACACTTTTGTCATCATCTTCATAAGATCTCTCCATGTCATAGCAAATGCAACATCAACTCTAATTGTCCTTTTGTTTGAATTCCACCAAGTTAATGCACTATCTAGCAAAGTGCAAGTAGCATACTTAACTTGATACACCTCTGGACAATTGTTGATGTAGAACACTGTTTCCATCTTCTCAAACCATCTTGTCAAACCAACAACTCCTTCAGTCCCTTTGAAGTTGAGAAGTTGATACTTCACGAAGTCTTGATAGGTACACACGCGGGCAACTGGCATAGCACCTCTACCATTCTCATTTCGATTTCCATTTCCGTTGTTTCCTCCATCTTCATTTCCACCATTTCCATTATCGTCGTCACTGCCATTTTGGCTTTGATTTTCGGTCTCGAGAGCGTTAGTAGCACGGGTTGCCTCGTAGTTGGCCAATGCCTCAGCCACTCGTTGGGCAATGAGCTCTTCGATTACTTCAGGGGTCATTCCAGAACGTGTGATAGTCATGTCCTATACACCAGACATAACACATGATAAGATTCAAAACAATCTAAGATGTCTTATAATGAGAACTAAATACATAATATGAAATAAAATATAATAACAACACGTTTTGCCAGAATGACTAAATAACAGTATCGTGTTTAAGACGAACACATGATGGGATAGTAGAATAAGATTTCATATATATATATATATATATATATATATATATATATATATATATTAGAATCGAATTCGGTTACAATCAACCCATGATGAGGTACTTGATTTATAATATTTCTACTACTAACATCTAGACCTAACCATCAGTATAATGTCCTACATAACCATGGTGCTACCAAACTAAGGGCGGAATCCCAAACGCCTCTTAACAAACGACTCCAATCTCCTAAGTCTTCTCCGAGCATCATCACGATCCCTACGAATATGACGAAACTCCTCCTGTAAAAGTGCCATGTGATGACGAAGACTGTCAACCTGATCTCTCTCGATACACAATAAAGCTCGAACCCTTAGGTTCTCCCGTCCTAACCTCCTAATCCTATCAGTCAAACCAGCTCTCTTTTCGCTAGCCATCAACTGACTAGCCTCTAACTATCTCTAAGCAGTCTCAAACTCCTCCCCGTCCTCCCTAATATCACTAGCAGCAATCTTAACTCCCATACCTATACCATCCTTAGTATCAACTCCAACTCCATCACTAATACCTAAATCTGTAACAGCCTCTGCATCAACAGTACCAATCTCCATATGCTCCTCTCTGCTATCCTTGGGTGAGTATGGATCTGATCTGGCCAGACTATACCTTAAAATATATATAATATAATAAAATATAAAATATATAGTAAGAATGGTCTATAAGCAGAGCCAATGATACCGAGAAGTAGTATAGAGCTTTCCCGGGTCGTAAATCCCCAACGAGGCTGGAATGGTAAATCGATACGAATGAATTGATGATTTGAATTGAGAAACAAATGATTTTGATTTTTAACTAGATAAACTAAAATTAATTAAAGAAAACTAAAATTATTCTACGGGAAACAAGCAGTGGAAAATGGGAATCTTAAATATACTACGGGGAACAAAAATAGTTATACGGATAAATCCTAAACTACGGGGGCATAAATAATGGCAATGAAAATCCTAAGAAATCTACGGGGAACGTAATTAGGCTAAAAATACTTAACTAAAATAATTAAAACTAATAAACTAAATTAAACATGCAATTATAGACTACCGGGAATTAAATCGCAAGCTAAAACTAAAAATTACAAAAATAAAGTCATAAAATTAATTTTAAAATTTAAATAAATTAAAAATATTCTAACTTAAAAGAAAATGTAAAAAATTTCAAAATCGGAGTTAAAAAGCGAACAAAACGGTAAGAAACGAAAAAGTCGAACTCGTAAACGAGCCCGGAACTGAAATTTGGGCAAAAATCACCCTACACAAGTTTTAATAATTTTCCTACAAACTATTTGATTAAAGAAAATTTTCTAAAAAAGAAAAATAATTTTTTGTTAATTTTTGTATTTTTTATGAATTTTTAAATATTAAATACTAATTAAAACAAAGAAAATAAAAAATAAAAGTCTAAAAATTCTAAAAAAAATCAGATTAAATAAAGAAAAAGTTAACAAAACTAAAAATGTAAAAATGCCCAAAAGTTACTGTTTGAATTAAAAGTAATTAAACTAATTAAATCTAAACCTAATTTAAATTAATTAAATTAAATAAACTAACTAAAGTTAACCTAAGGGACTAACAGTGAAAAGACAAAAGGACTGACGGGGTAACAGGCTACTAACCACAGGGACTAACAATGTTAACTTAAAAGGGGTAATTTACACAAATAGTCCCTGAATTTGGACCCCGATTACAAAGTGGGTCCAAAAAGCTTTTTAGCCAACACTCAAAACGAATAAAGAAACTATTCTAATAATCCTAAAAGTGCTTATTTCTAAAAACTCGAGGAAAAGCAAACTTACAAAGCAACTTATGGGGAGCATTTATAATAAGGCACTTTGTATCTTTTATGTTCTAAAAAAGCCAGAAAAATAAGCCTGTTTTGAAGGTACATGTTGCCAAATAAAGCATAAAAAGCTTGTTTTGGCTTAATTCTATGGAATATAAAGGGCTAAATAAGCTGAACTAAGAACTTAACCTATATTATAAAGCTAAGTATACCTAAGTATACTAATTTTTGACTAGAATAAGCCCTATAATAAGCTGAAACAATCAATAAGCTAAATTGACAGTTTTTAAAAAAGGGAAAACCACCTACTTTGCAGCTAGATTAAGCTAGCTTAGGAAATGAATTAAGCTGTAAAGCTTTTTTCAAAGAAGCCTTAGAAGAGGTGCCTAGGGGCTTACGTGAAAATGCAAGAAAAAAACAAATCTTTTAAGCTTGGCTAAAAGAGATCAAGGTCAGAAAAACATGTTTTTTTGCACCCAGGGGAATGGCAAACCAAAGGACAAAGAAGCACTTTTGACTATCATCAAATAAGCCCACAAATGCTTAAGAAGGACAAACCAAGGTTAAAACAGAATTTAGGGCTACTAGGTGTGACTTATGCCACAAAGGGCTTTTAACAAAACTCATTTTTACCTCACTGATTTTAAGATCTAAAGTTGAGAGTTTATATAAAAAATTATGACTTAGAAAGCTTTGACAGTGTTTTCATCACAATTTGACTTGTAACCCAATTGACAAAACACAAGAATGTTTAAACCAGTTAAACACTCAAAAACATGGACAATAAAGTTAAGCTTAAGTCGTTTGAACAGCTTAAGCTCAATCCTAACTTTTCTTTCCTAAAATTTTTGACAAAACCCTAACTGAACATGTGCACTGAAAATCTTAATATAACCTAACAATCTTTTGATTATCTGGCCTAACTAAGCCCACGACACTCATCCAAAAGTGTGCTGAGTTGTTTGGAACCCCATGACCAAACACCAAATGACCCATATTGGCAGCTATGCCAAACACCCCCTTATTTTCTGAAAAGAATGATTAACCGTTTTACATAAACAAAAACTTAACTTAACTGCTTATGAGTTAATTTTAACCATTTCAACATATGTTTAACAAGAATTAACAAGGTTGACAAGCTAAATTCGAACGCCTTCAACTTCAATAGTAATGCAAGAAATTTTCAAAAGTACATATAGCAAATTTTTTTCATAACAATACGAAGATTACAAAAGAAACTGAATGCCTAAAAGTCCAATTTTATTTAAAAGCATTATAAAATGAAAGCTAGTATAAAAAAGTTACTCCTCCATTCGGCTTAGTGTTTCTTCCAATTTAGAGAAAGTCTCTCTTGCTCCTTCTTCTTTCCTGTTTGATTGTTTGTGTGTACAAAACCGACATCAATCAATCCTAGCCATTGGATACCAATTGTGTTTCTTTATGAGCACTATCCAGACCATGATCTCCTCCGTGTAAGAAGATGGATTGCCAACGTGGCCCTCAATTTAGGTTAGTGGGTGGTGGGAATGGATTTATCTGGGTAAAGGGTTGTGTGGGTAAAGGCTTAAGGTGTAACTCGTGATGGTGTGAGGCTCTAGGGAAATGGCGGGAAAGATATTGAGGGCTGAGGTGTTATTGGCTAGCAGGTTTTTGAAAGTTTCAAGTGCCCAAAAAGAACCCCTCGGGTTTCACTAACTTGCCATTCTGTTTTGCCTCTTTTGTTTTTCAGTTATAAACAAGTTTAAGGATAGTCGCAAATAGTCCTTGTGTTTTATTAAAACAAAGATATAAAAGGTTTTAAATAATGGCAGTTTCAGCCCTTGTGTTTTATAAAGAGATAAAAGTTTTGGAAACTTGCAAATTCAGTCCCTTATATTTTTAAAACACTTTTTCTTTTTACAAACATTTTTAAACTTGACAATTTAGGTCCCCAGGGTTTATAAAAAAAATGGTATTGGGCCAGTAATGGGCTTGGGTTATGTATTGGGCCCAACTGGGTGTGTTTGGGCCCAATAAGGGTCAGGCTTGTGTTATTGGGCTTTTTAAGGCCCAATAAGGTTTGGGTGGGTTTTGTTTGCACACTGGGCACAGATGGTTTGTACAAGGGCTAGGATCGGGTCCTCCAAAAGTCTTCATAGTCTCTGTCAATTGCACACAAATGGGCTGTTGTCATTGATTGAGGGCCCATTTGGTCTTCACAGTCTTCAATAATATACTATTGGGCTTTCCCGGCCCATCAGATGGGTTGAGATTGCATCCAATAGTATTCTTCAATTACGGTCGGTTTTGACTGTTAATTTTTTTGAGTCACTTTGACTTTTCTGGTTTTTGGCTATGATTGGCTTTGTCCTTTCACAGCTTTCCTTTTCCGTGCCAGGTTGTTGTCATTTTTTCTTTGTTTTCTGTCTTTAGGTAGATAACCTTTTCTGCACAACACAAGTTAAACAAACATATCTTTGTTGGCATTTTCTGTCTGTTTTTGGCTTTAGTCCGTTTTAATGGAGAAAGGTATTGTATTAAGCACATACCAGTTCTCTTTTTTTGGAAACTTTTAAATCTAGCAGTACTAACTTAAGCTAAGCAGTACTAACTCCAAGTTAGTATTGTGTATGATTAAAAAGCTGATAAACTGGTGGTTTATTTGTAGCATATCAGTCTTATTAAGTTATGCTATATATAAGATTTCCTTAGCTTTTTAGAGTAATTAAACCATATTCCTTAACAGTCTTTTATTAGTAAGCTTATATAATCTTATTTGCCTTTTTCAAAGCAATTTAGTAGTTGACCAGATTGTACTTTTAAGCTTATTTGACTATTTATTTAATCTAGTTCTATTCTTAATGCCTAGTACATTATTAGGGTTATTAAATATACTGATTTAGCTTATTTGCTTATTTCCTTTTTCATTGTGTTTTGTAAAGCTAAGCAGTACTAACTTAAAGCTAGTATTACTAACACCAGTAAGTACTGTTATTAATACTGTTAGTACTGTTTGTTCAGAGTGTACTGCTGAGTTTTTCTTGCTTACTTTAGCTTATTGCTTTGAATTGCTTATTTAGCAATAGCTTAGCTTATTTTGAATTGTCTTAACTTATTTGAGCTATTAGTGTCTTAGTATAAAAGTTTTAGAGTTTTTTAAACCATTCCTCACTTTTATGCCTGCTCTAAGCTTAGTTTTCCCTTGCTTCTCTCCTCGAGCATTTGCTTTATTAGTGTTAGTACCTATCATTCTTTGGTCATATTCAAAACATCTGATATCAATTCGTCTTTTTCGATTTCCATTCTAAGCCTCGTGGGGACATAACACCCGGAGACACCCTATACTACATCTGGTTTTCATTGGTCTCAGCGTAACTATCCTTGTTGTGTAATAATAATTTATTTGGTATATAAAAAGGGGTGAGAAGAAGCGAGTCAGTCCTCAAGGGTAAATTGGTAATTTTCCATCATTTATTATATTTTATTATTACGTATATATAGATTCTGACGAATCATGTACAGATGGTTCTTGACTATGTATTGGGAAATCAAAATTCTCTAGCAAGCTTCGTATGGCATATGAAGCAACCATCAACGTAGTTTTGGATCTCGTCAATTTGCTTCCCGTTTCCAGGTGCCGAAGTAGATGCCTCTGAGTTACTGATCTTTATGAAAATTCGATCGGGTCCTTTGGAAATATATTTAAACAGGTATTTAATGAACATGCTCTAACCGCAATATTCAACATTTATGTGGGCTTCAAACACTAAACATAGTGCGCGATTATATGGGACGACGTTGCAGTTGTCTAATCTTGATTCACCTTTCATGACATGAATTTATGTGTCTCTTCTTTGGTACTACATGCGGCCATTTCTGTCGAAGAATGTTCTGTCATTGTATTTCTTGGGGAAATGCTTGTTACAGGGCCCATTTTGCATACACAATGCACCTAAATTTGCAGCACCATAAGGTCCATGCATCATTAGCTCTGTCACCAGTTTATAGCCTTTGAGATCCTCCACAGGATCAGGTATCTCTGCAGAAATTGTAACAGTCTACATTTTCAGGTCATTTTATGTCATTAAACTCAAAACTATTTACTTTGAACTTTTACGTGTTTACTTTTAATTATAACCGCTAAGTTAAATCGCGTAAACTAAAAATCAACATTTAGTGTAAACCGACATTAACCAAATATAAGTGTTAGTCAAAATATGGTTAATATATAATATACAAAGATAATTATAAGATTTTATAATTATATTTACAATTAATCATTTGGTACATTACCATTTTACGTAAGTCGCTAACTCTGTTTTAATACAGTGCAAGAGTACACAACTTACATCAATAGCCCACACCAACCTAAAAACTAACACTTATTAATAGCTTATATACTAACAAAATATTATTTTCCGTCCCCATAATATAAGCTAAAATCAAGCCACTAAAGCATTTTATCAGAAAAAAATTACAAAGCTAGTATACTAACACAATTTCTACAACCAACTATGCTCCCAAATTTTCAACCAAGAACTCTTCAAAAACAAACCAAGCCATACGAAATTCTCCCCATCCCCCTTCCTCTCACACAAAATGTCAGCCCTCTCCATGCCTCTCATCTCATTCATGTCATAGTTTGTCTCAAGATATTTTGCAAAACCATCAAAGGCAAAACTAACTAGTTGTTTCCATTTCTTTCCCTATATATATAGGAATATCAATTATACACTCTTTTACACACACGAAAACACTTATTTTAACCTTCCTAACATCATCTCAGCCATATTTAGGATCATTCAATCAAGGGTGGAAGTTCTTTAAGGGTTTACACAAAAAGCTACGGCATATACTTGATAAACTAGGGCTTCATTAGTTATTTTGGGTAATTAGTGCACACTTTGTTTCTCAAATCATCATTATCTCTTTGTAAGCATTCATAACTAATTTCTATACTTATTTAGATACTCATATATCATTTCATATTCATAGCTATCACCTTTATATACTTTGTGTGTTGAAAAGTTTGATTTAGAAACAAGTTGTTAAACCTAATTTTAAGCAGAAAATTCATCACAATTCTGATGAAAAACCCATTCTAAACATTTTCTTGGAGAAAATACTTCTTTTACACGCTAAATTACATAGAGCATAGGAAGATCTCATCCTAATTTTGTGTTGCTTAGCTTAGTTGATTTAGTATTTATAGTAAATGTTACATGTTCGAGTGTCAAAACCGACCAAAATCTACATACCGAGTTTAAATTATAAAAAGCACCACTTTAGGTGAAGATTGGATTGTTAGTCCAGTTGAGATTTTGGTAGAGGACACTTTAAATTAAATATAACAAGTCGAATGGAGTCATAAGGATGAGTAACGAAGGAGATATGGCCTTTAGATGTCGGGTAATATTTTCTAGAAATTCATATATTTGAGTCTCGTGTATAAAACGAATTAACTATACAAATGGTTAAATATCTGAGGTTTAGGACCAATGTATTTAGAAAGTAGACTCAAAAGCGATCGACATAGGCTTTTGAAACATGTAATTTCGTTAGAAAATAAGTGATTTATGCCCCGATGAAGTCGGGAAACTCTATAAAACTATTACAGCATGTCCGAACTTTATTTTGTGCAAACCAACACCTAAAGCATGTTTTCCCGAAGCGAGGTCTTAAAATATTAAAAGTAGACATATTCACCTACATTTAGATAGTTTAATAGAGTAAAAAATTGACTAGGTAACGACGTAATACAATCATCTTAAACTAGGGCCTAAAACCTTATAAAACTTGTTTTGAAATTTTAAAAGTTGTAAAGATGTGTTGTTTATTTTCTTAATTTTTGACTTGCATAACTATATAAAACCTCACTATGAGTTTACAAAGGTGATAAAACTTTATAAAAGCGCATATGCATTGATACACTTCATTGTCATGAACCTAAACCGTCATAACATTATCTAGGTCGCGGTTAGCACTCATTGCTTGGTTGTACTTGTGATATTTTTGAATTCACCTACTTTGCTTGGAGGTGAATTCAGGACCCTATTTTTACTTCTTTTAAATATTTTGGGGGAGAATACATGCTTATTTACACACTCGTTTACATACTCGTTTTCATAATTCATTTACACACTCGTTTTCATAACTCATTTACAAACTCGTTTACATACTCATTTACATAACTCATTTACAAACTCGTTTACATACTCGTTTTCATAACTCATTTACAAACTCGTTTACATACTCATTTGCATACTCGTTTACATGCTCGTTTACAAACTTTTTTACATGATCGTTTATTTTATAACACTGCGATTACTTTTCAAGACTTTGTGAGTTTATAGCCCCGCTTTAACTTGTAATTCACTATTTTACAAATCTCAAGGTGAGATACATTACTTGTTTGATATTTGGACGCAAGTACACTTTTAAACGATTATGGATTTTGCCAAAGTAGCGATAACCTACTATGCCCACTATCATGAACTGTTAATTACTTTGTGTGAGCGCGTGTGTTATAAATAGATCTATTTGGGATTGACATCCCCGTCCAGGATTGGAGCCAAACATGGCCAGCGGACGTATACTATATCGGACTTTAGATGTTGCGGGTTGAACATCTACACGGGTACTTTGATTAGCTTTAGTGTCATGATCTTAGTGAAATCGTAATTACATTTTGTGATATTGTATGTGTTACATTTGTCATACAATTTGAAATCTTGCGGTCCAACATTTATACTTACATAAACCAATGAGCATACCAACTTTATGTTGACACTTTTAAGCATGTATGTCTCAGGTACTTAACTAGTTATGAAGTATTTGGAGTGCTTTGGGTCTTCATGCATTCAATACTATATTTTCATGGATTTTCATGCACTACTTGTCCTCGTTGTATTTTTAAACTATGATTTCTATTTGACGCAAACTTAGGACAACTTGTTTTTAACTTATCTATTTCAATGAAACGATGAGGTTATTTTTAAACGACTCATTTAGAGGTTGTTCTCTTATATCTTGTGCTATTGTATTATGAAGTAACACTCCCAATTACCATTCCGCCGCCATATATTTTGGTGGTGTTACAGATTGGTATCTAGAGCCAAGGTTATAGAGAACCATGTCACATATTTTATTTGGACTATAACTGTTTTCATAAACATTACATCGCATAAACTCTTTCATGTGCATACACTACTTGCTTACATGACATATATTTGTGCTTACCTTCCTTTGCGTATATTTTACACTTGTTTTATATAAATGCTATTTATATAAATACTAGAATCTTTCTCAAGACATTCTGAATGACACGATGGTCTTTCAAACTTTTTTATGATTTTACATAATATCGTTTACATAGCATTGAAACTTGTCACAATCCGCCAATCCCACTAGTTACCTTATCATTTACCTCCGAGTTGAACATCCGCCTCATACTGTTAAAACACCTACGCCACCTTGTGACCGCCACCTAGAAACGTGCCGATTAATTCGAACAAGACTATAACCCGTCACCTCGTAATAGTTCATCTTTGGAACATGACTTTTGAAATACGACTTATTTTATTTTACTCCGTTTGATTTTGAAGAAAATACCGATGATAAGACAATGAAATAGTTCCGCCAAGAGTGAGCAGATTATAGCCCAACGAGTTAATAACACTATAATGTTAATGGCTTAAGGAAATAACTCCCATCTTCCTAAGATACCTAAGTTGGACTACCATTAGAATCTATTATCCCCCATAAAATTTTGTCGTACTTTCTTTTAAATTTTTGTTATGCTATGTGGATGATTTAAATTATTATTCGAAGTAATGTGTTGTGAAAATTTTGTCAGTTTTACTTTAGTCCTCTATTTATTTATGCAAGCCATTCCTTAAACTATTATAGCCCTTTAAATATTTTATAACCACTTTATAAACTATTTCACTACCACATGATAAGCTATTTTACTAATCATTAATAACTATCTTACTATCGTCAAATGAACTAACATTTTATAAGCTATTCTACAATCATTTCTACTATTGTTAGTAAACTACCTTACTATCATTAATAAACAATCTTACTATCAGTTAATAAATTATCATTTTATAAACTATTTTACTATTGCTTTAAATAAAAAAACTATTTTACTATTGTAATAAACTATTCTACCCTCACCTAGTAAACTACCATCTTATAAACTATTTCCTACTATCATATAAACCATATCGCTATTACTTAATAACCTATTTTATTATCACATGAAAACTGTTTTACCATCACCTTATGAAGATTTCACTATCCCTTATAAACTATTTCACTATTATTTCATAAACTAATTTACTATCGTATATAAAATAACTCGCTACCATTTTACGAACTAATTTCCTACCATCTCATAAACTAATTTGCCATCATTTATAAGCGGTTTCACTATTATTTATATAAACCAAGTTACCATCACCTATAAACTATTCAACTATTGTTTTGAAAATTAATTTACTATATACAAACTATCTCGCTATTATCCTACAAACTAAATTACTATCATTCTACAAACTATCCTTCTATCAACTTATAAACTATTTTCTTGACATCTTATATACTACCTTGCAATCATCTCAAAAACCACGTTACTATCACCGTATGAATCATTTTGTTTTTATTTTATGAAACTATTTTGTTTGCATCACATGAATTATTTTACTATCACCCCATGAACTACTTAACTATCGTCGTATAAACCATCTTACGGTTATCTCGAAAACCATTTTGTTGTCATCCTATAAACTACCTTGTTTCCATCTTGTGAATTATTTTGTCACACTATAAAACTATTTTGATATTATTTCATACATAACGTTAATTGACAAAAATAAGCATTGCATCGTTAGCCCTCAATTATACATAGCCTGATCATCTATGTCTAATTCAGAAAGAACCATGCCATGCTCAAAAATGTGCTTTGGCATCGTTAGTCCTCATTACACTATAGCCTAACACCTATGTTAAATTAGGCATAACCATGCCAAAAAATTTGGTTGGGAGTAGTCACCTTAAAGAACCTCTGTCAAACTAATTTTACTTATACTCCTCGAAAAGCAAAGGGTTTATGTGAGCGTGTTCATAAATTTGTCTGTTACTCAATCTGAATTAGAAATCATAGTAACAAGTAGCCTTCACTCCATCTTACTGCATAGAGTCGTCTCATCTCATGCCAAATCTATGTACACAAAAGTCGAAGACACAACCACTAGAGTCACCTTAAAGACAATGCGCCAACGATTTGTTGCCGTCGATCAAGAACTTATACTAAATCACTCATTACAACGTCAACGTTAATACAGTATAACTTAGTAGTTGTGGAAAATAACCATCATAGTATAAAATCGATATCATAATGGAAGGAAAATGTATTATATGGCTTGACGCTTTTAGTGAAAGGAAAGAACGGATAAGACCACTGGAGTCAAATTATTTGTCGCGAACAAAAACTAAATTTTAACCCTCCGTTATAAATCTTGAAATGCTCAAACTGAAGTGATTAAGAAGGAGAATATGAGAACAAAAATCTTCATAGTATAAACAAAGAGTTGATATTGCATCTCGATGAGAACCCTCACTATATAAAGAAAAACCAAGTTGGTTACCACGATTTTGGAGGATTAAGGTAAGTATCCGCACCTCTTCACCAAAACCACTCCGAAAGGCAACACAAACTGAATTTCGGGACAAAATTCTATTAACATGGAGAGACTGTGACAATCCACATTCAAGTCACTTTACGTCAATAAACTCAAAAATATTTACTTTGAACTTTACGTGTTTACTTTTAATAATAACCGTTAAGTTAAATCGCGCAAACTGAAAATCAACATTTAGCGTAAACCGGAATTAAAAAAATATAAGTTTACGTCAAATATGTGTTATATGATTATTACAAAGATAATTTATAAGTTTTTATATTTTATTTTACAAGTTATATACATTTCGTTTTACCACTTTTTACATAAGTCGCTTAAACTAACGTTTTAATACATGCATGCATACACAACTTACTCAATATCCTCACCACCTTTAAACTAACACCTCTGATAGCTTATATA
>BQNB010109318.1:0-22778 GCA_026074375.1 Tanacetum coccineum
ACTTTTTATTTTGAACATTAGTCAAGGAAAGTTAGACGCATCAGGTGACTATCACGTGAGGGTAATAAAGTCATTTCATAAATTTGTCTTAATAGTCTTTTACGCTTTCTTTTTACTAGACTCTGTATTAAAACATATAACAACTACTTTCTTTCTCATTTTACTATATAACATAAAGTCACAAAGCTTCTCTCTCCCCACTCGATATACGGGCAACCACCGCCACCCTTCGACTGCTTCATAACCACACAGTCGACCTTATATACATTTGATGATTTTACTTTATGTATATTGTAAACTTTTGCAGTTAATTCTTTTAATTAACAATGATATATAAAAGAAAATACAGATTCATAGGTGGAAATTAATTTACGAGAGAAATAAGTTTTGAAAACATATCGTGCCACATAAATTTAACGTGCTTATTAAAAGAACAAGACAAAAGATGAAAACACGAGTTAAAAGTAAATTACACCAAAAATAGATAGAATATTATATAAGGAAATGAGTAAACACAACCTATTATAATAGGAAAGCCTTATATCTTGAAATCAATTCATCAAGTTGATGATAAAATCCATAGGCGTTCCAGTGGGCGTTATTCACGTCTTACACAACAACCCCTTAAAGGAAGGGCTAAGAAAAGGGGACAACGAGTAGGAGAAATGGAGGTTTGGGCTTTAGAAGGGTTTGGTGTTGCTTATATTTTACAAGAGATGCTTACTTATAAATCTGATCATATTAGAGCTCGCCATGGTTAGGAGATAAATTAAAACAAAGCCATGAAATGACCTTATTGCCTTCACGTGATGCGTTTAACTTGCCTTGACTAACGACCATTAAGTCAAAGAACCATTGCGGTCACAAAGCGGAAACGTTAAGGAAGAATGGTGTATTTATCTTGTAACTAGGACTAAACGTGTTGTTTTTGTAAAACTTCAAGGACAAATGGTGCAATTTATTCCAAATTCAGTTTTTTTTAAGTAACACATAATGGCTAATATTTCTAAAGCCACCCTAGAAAGTTCAATAATATGTACTTACCATATCTATCAAATGAAAGTATACAAGCAAAGTTATTCGCGCGTTGCTGCGGGCGTTAATTTTTCGCTCGTTGTTGCGAGACGTTAAATTTTTATTTTTTTATTTTCTGCGGGTTTATTTTTCCGGTCTCATGTTTAAGTAGTTTTTTTCTTTTCTTATTGGGCTTATGTGTTGGGGCTTGTGTGTTGGGCCACATGTTTAAAGCTTTCTTTTTTAAGCTATATGTGCGGGGCATTTTTTTCTTATTGTATTTTGTGCGGGTTTATTTTTTTGGTCTCATGTTAAATAGTGCGGGTTTATTTTTTCAATATCATGTTTAATAGTTTTTTTTCCTTATATGAGTTTATGGCCCGCGCGTTATTGCGGAGCGTTAAAATTTTATTTTATTTATTTTATTTTTTTTTCATTATTTTTTTTCCGAATTTATTTTTTGGGTCTGTTTTTTTTATATGAGCTTATGTGTTGGGTCTCATTTTAAAAATTATTAGGTGTCGAAAATGCTTATGCGGATTTTTTTTTTTATATGAGTAAATCGGTACATTTGTGACAATTTTTTTTTCTTCATATTTTTGTGTGGACAAATTTTATTTATTATTTAAAAAAAAAACCTGCTCAAAGTTGCGGCCTAAAAAACTAAGCCAAGATGGGAGCCCAAATGACCAAGCACTGTATCTACAGTACTTTAGAGGAATAGTGTCGTTTCACTTTTATGTGGCACTATTCATTTGAGATCTCAAATGAGTATAAGTATATTAGTAATGACTACTATCTTATTGGCCGCTCCATATAACTATATTATCAACGAATCCAAATTTCTCCAATAAATAATACTGTAAAATCAATCAATACATCCATAGTGGGGCTGCTTACTATTATAATTATAAAGTAACTAACAACAAGCCCATTAAACATATGGACAAATTATAATTATGATGTGTGTCTAGTTGAGTAGCAGGAGTAGGACTCAAAGATGGATGAGTAGTCTTTGATGTCTTAATGACCCTCAGAAATCTAAAAAAACGTTTCTTAATGAATAAAGGCTTTAAATATATCCATACTGACGGGTTAAGTTCATTAGAACTGAAGTTTTACTAGCTAGAATGTTGAATCTACATACGTTTTTATTCACTTTTGGTGTATAACTAGTCCCAAGTAGCTATGCCTTTTGGTATAGATGTATTAAGGTACATCCTATTCATATAAACTCGTCACAAAATCGACCTTTTGATGGGAGTGATTTTTAATAAAAATGTTTATAGTTTAAATTAAGAATCTACAAACCATATGTAAGTGGGTTAATAGACAAAGAAGTTACTATACTTTCCCAAGAAGTTCGTCTAAGTTACTCAACTTTCATTTTGTTCACTTTGGTTATCTGAATTGTGATAAAACATACTACCATCATAATTTCAGGTTAATCTCCCCGTGCTATACCTGGACGTGTATTTTTTAGGTAAGTTAAGTAATCATAAATGTCATGTTTTTTAAACAAGGAAACTTTTATAAATCTTTTATGCAAATATTATGTTTAGGGTTTAAGCGAAGTGATTAGTGTGTTGAATGATTTGTGGGGATAAGATTAGACCAGGTTAAGTGTGGTTTTATGGTGGATTAGTTGTGAAGGAGATAAGGATAGATTAGGCACTATTGTGAAGTTTGGTGTGATTTTTAGGAACATTTATGAAAAATAATGTTGCTAATCCGTTTTTATTTTGAGGTTATCGGACACTTAAGAATGTTTTCATTAGGCGTAAAGGACATGTTATAGTCAAATAAAACTTGAAACACTTTTCGACAAAATAATTAATGTAGGTGCTGATGTGAATAGTAAAATGAGTTTTCGGACGCTTTCGAGATGATTTGAGCTTTTAAAACATTAGCGAAACACAGTGTTCTAAAAGGCGTGCCATGGCGACGCCAAGCCGTAGCTAAGGCGGGAGGCGTGGTCCCCACGTTACGAAATGAACCAAGGCGTCGACTCTAGGCGTGGCGCGAGATGAGTCGTGAAAAGGCGCGATAAGGCGAGCAAAGGCGTGAGGCGTGGCGGGTTTTTTAGATTCAACTTTGAAATTTTTTATTTTTTTTAAATGAAGAATATTACATGTAAGGATAGTTTCTTAACTTTATTTATTATGCACAACGCATTATGTAAACTCAATATATATGAAATAAGATATAAGTATTTCATATTTTGTGCCGCCTTATGCCACGCCTTAAAAACGCAAAGGCTTCGCCTTAGCCGCTAAGGCGTAAGGCTTGGTCGTGCCGCCACGCCACGCCTCACGCTATTTAGAAGCTTGCTAACAATCATTAAGTCAAGGTCCGTTAAATCCTCACTTATATATCAAGATAGAGCAAGTAAAAAAGAGTTCGTTTCTAACTCGGTACAATTTTAAAAGTTCGTTTCTAAATAGGTACAATTTCGAAAGTTCGTTTCTACTTTATTTCGATGTAACCCTTAAACTAAATACGTCAACTTTTCATGCACGCAAAGAACTTAACGGACCTTGACTTAATGATCGTTAGTAAAAGGAACCAAAATGCTAAAAAGCACTAGGTACCGAGCAAGTTATAGGGCGGTGTTATAGCGAAAAACGTTGTCACCTCAGCTTTTCTCCTATAACTCAGAATCTATAACTTAACAAAAAAAGCCCCCTTCCATCACTCAAGTTATAAGAAACTCCTAGCCTACTGTTTTTTCTTTCATTCATTCAAATAAAACACAAATTAGACTCAAATTAAAATTTCATTAACAAAATTAAAGACATAAAAAGTAAATAAAAAAACATAAAAATAAAATTACATGAACTAAACTAGTTTTGGGGAAAATATTTGGCATGTATTTCACGTTTGGCCTCCTTGATAATAGCTATGTCTACCGGATCCATCCATTCGGTGTTGATTGCAAGTATCTTCATGTCCTCGTTCCTTATTTGAGCCTTGAGTAAATTCACCCTTAGACTAGCCTAGTTTCTCATTTCTTTCAATCACCTCACGGTTAGTGCTATTTGTTGTTGCATCATCTCATGAAAAGATTCTTGTGCGTTGGAAGTGACAGATGAGTTTGAAGATCATTGACTTTTTGTCATATGGCGTTCTTTGCTGGGTGGATGTGGCAAATCATCATCTCCAACTAGCTCGGTATCTTCTTCGGTTGGCCGTCCTCAGGTTCTTCTTACATGTATCGGATCAAAATTCAACCATTTTTGTTTTCTTTTGGAAATTTCATGCTTTTATGTGAGGGGAATGTTTCCCTTCGTTGTCATAATACAAGAACTCAACACGTGTCCTCAAATATTCATTATCTTCACCACTAAGCCTCACAGTTTGGTTGACACTCGCGTTATACGTGTCAACTTCTTAGTTCATGAGAGTCCAAGTCAACATGTTGTTGGTACGCTTTATGTACCCCTTTTTCGTAGCTCAGTCATTGTATTTCGTAAGAATTTTGTACCTAACGTAGCATCATTTTGGTCGATGCCCGTGTTTGGATCCTCGGATACATGTAACTAGGGGTGTTATCGGGTCGGGTTATCGGGCCATGTTGGGTCGGGATGAGTCGGGTTTTCATTTTTAAAAACTCACCCGCAACCCGACCCGATAAGGAATCGGGTTATCAGGTTCGGGTGGTAGTCGGGTCGGGTCTTGTCGGGTCGGGTGCTTCGGGTTATCGGATGATACCACAAATGAGCAAATAATAAAAGATGAAGACCTGGAACAGCTCGTCTCTATTCTTCAAATACCTTTGTTTAGCTTTGCTATAGCTATAATAAAAAATTAAGATTGTGTTAATAGGTTTAATATGCATACAACAACCCCACCAAAGTCTGTTGCATAATAGATATGAAATTTAAGATGGCATGTATTCAGGATCAGATTAAAGTCATGTCTGTCCTATCTTGTCGTAAGGGCATCTATTTATGCAGGCTCTGTAGGTTCCAAAATTCTAATATACTAATTAAACAAGGGGTATTTCTATTTATGCCCCAAGACTTTATTGTGTATGTAGTATATGCCCCCAAGCGACCGGAGCAACCAAATAAAAAAATTAATATTTGTACTTTTAAAGTACACTTTGTGTAAGTGTACTTTTATAGGCATGTTTTTTTAACTTGGAGCGACCTCATATTAATACTTGGAGCGACTAAATTATATTATGATATTTATAGAAAAAGTCAAATTTGTTATCGGAGCGACTTACGTATTTTATACACCAATTAAAGCGACCGGTAGGTAGAATTTTTTTAACTTATACAGAAAGTACAACCTCTTGTGTCACTTACTATTCCAAGTATACCCCACAATTTTCAAACAAGGCTAAACAAAACATTCTCTGATCATATACCCTCATACACAGACCCAAAACATTAAATTCCCTTCACTATTCCCTTTTAAATATTAAGAACCCTAGATCTTCAATGTTCAAATTAAACTTCACATGATATTTATGTTCTCGATTAAAACCTACCCTTGAAATTGATTATCCCTAATATTAAGAAACCTTAATATCACGAAACCCACATCATCTGTAGATGGATAATATGAATGAAGTTTTTGATGCGAAAGTCACAATTCGTGAGACTTTGCATACTCTTACATCTATTATGAACTATATTTTCCAGCATGAGGTAAAACAAGAACAAAATAATGATGTTTGTCTTCCTATTAGGTACAAGATTGGTAATAATTATTTTGAATTTGGTAGGCAAGAATTTTGCTTGATAACTGGTTTTGCGTTTGGAAAAATTCCCAAGGTAGATACTTTTAATGGTTTGCAAAATAGTCCTTTTTGTGACAGAGTATTTCCTGATAAAATAGCAGAGCCATTAAAGAAAGTTAGGGTTTCAGAGGTTTTGGAAGTAATTAGAAGCCCTGAAAGGTAGTTTGCGTTGTCTGATAAAGATAGTGTTAAAGTTTGTTTATTACTGGTATCAAATATAGTATTCATGGGTCGGGAGTTTAAGAATTACATTGCTGCCAATCTTATTAAATTAGTTGATGATTTGACTGCCTGGGATGCATACCCATGGGGAGAATATTTTTGGAGAGCTTCGTACCGAAGGTTAGTGAATGTGATAAGTAGGCATAAGGTTGCCGTTATGTTGTAGAATAAAAAAAATGTGTCCCTCATGAAGAAGACTAATAAAATTGATAGTTCAAAGAAGATTGAGACCTATAATGTATATGGTTTTGTTTGGTCTCTGAAGGTATGTTTTTAAATAACATTGTGTTTAACTGATTATATCCCACATTTATGGTCATGTAGAGAAGTATATATTTGTAAAAATAAGTCTAAAACCAACGCTTAGTTACTATTCAAATTATGTAAATTATATTATAATATATGTGTATTTAATGGTATTGCAGATATATATATTGGAGATGTACAGAAACAACAAATTTTGGTGGAAGAAAGATCCGTTAGTTATCCCACGTGGTCTAGCTTGGTCAAAGATTAGCAAATTTGAGAAAGGGGATTATGGTGCTTTATTTGTTGAATGGTCTAATCCTATTCTGTCTATGGCTCCAACGAGTACTGAGTTGTTGCAGCCATGGTTGATTCGTAGTATGGATTATTTTCGAACTTTATTGGTAGACGGATAACCTAATGATCCTATAACCGCTTCCCCTCAGGGTATACAACTAAATATTTGTGATGTTGTTGTACATGATCCACAGTTTGAGCAACAATCCAAACAGGTTGTTGAATCAGTTCCCGTGTTTACAAGTGATGAGCTTGTTGCTGAATATCATTCTATTACTACAAGTGTTCAGTCGATTGAGAATGTAGGAGATGGTGATCCATCAATTGTTTTAAAAGAGCTTGCTGCTGTTAAGCAACAGATGAATGCTATTGAAAGATTCATAAAATCCAAAAATGACAACTTGTCAGAAGATTCGGTGGCAAAGCAATCTGTTGAAAAAGAAATTGAATCTTCTGATGGAAAGGTTATTTCTGTTTACCAGATTATCATTTAACAGTTTTAAAGAAACTGATTACCATATGGGGCTAAAGTTAATATATTCATATTTCATTGCAGCCCGATAGTGCAATTTCAGATGTTTTTATTGGTGAAATATCCTGCGAGAAATTAGTTCAAGAACAACTTTAATCTCGTGACACGTGCATACAGTCGATTGGCAACCAATTTGTTCAACACCCACTTGAATCTCCTAACGGAAAGGTTAGATGTCTTAAACCAGCTAATTATCATATAACAGTTTGAATATAATTGTTTTTCTCAAAGTTTTTTGAAACTATATTTATTGCATTGCAGAGGCTTGAAATTTCAATTTCAGATGTTTTGAATGGTGAAGTATCATTCGACAAAAAACGTCCTAATATTTATCACGGTGAATCCTCAAAGAATGAAGCCTTGTCCGAAGAATTTGATCCCAAGGAATATGATAAGAATGTACATGAATCTGGTGATGGAAAGGTTAGATTTGTCGTTCACTACTAATATTCATATGACACTTAAGTACATTATCTAATCTTTAATTTAACTTAACATATATTTTTATAATTTCAAGTTAGTGAAAGTGAAATTATAAATGTTTTGACTGGTGAAGTTTCATGTGACAAATGTGTTGGTGGCTTTTATGACGGTGAATCTTCAAAGTTGTATTATACCGACCCTAAAGAGTATCCGTCTACATCCATGACACGACTACTCCAAGCAGCAATACCTGAACAAACATCCTCCCAAATGCTTGCCTATACTCTGGTGGATTTAAATTTACCTAATTTGAATGAATCATTTACAGAATCACAAGTCAATGTATGTAATTATATTGTTTACTTTACTTGGTTTTGTAGTATTACATGTAAATATATTGTCACGGGTTGTTTAAAATAGTTAATTATTTTTAGGAATATGCTGGTTTTGACTTTGACAATGCTGATAATGATTCCTTATCCGATATGGTTAAGACCGGAGAAGAAGAGATTCATTTGGATGGGTTGGAACTAGTTGATGATCCGTTTGTTCAAACTCCTGTCAGGCAAAATTCTGAGGTATGCCTACTTCTTTATTTTTTAAGTATGTGTTTTACAAAAAAATTAACAGGATAATTTATTGTTAAGCTGTATAAAAATATTAAAAGCTACATAAAAATAGTTGGGCGACCTCAGTAGAGAAAATAAGCAATCCTAAACACCCCTTTAAGTCTGCACACTAAGTAGTTGTAATATTGAGTCTTGAAGTCGATATGTGCTTGATATATGTTTGGGGTTTAGGTGATGCAAGGTTATGATTGAGTTGGTTTATGTGTAAAGTTGCTTGTGATACACAAAAATTTGTAGCCTGTGTATAGGATGGAAAACGCCTTATGTATTTTTTCAACTATGAACGTTTAATTTTTGGGTAACCATGGTTTACACCAAGTAGGAAGACTGATTGAAACTTCACATAATCCTTTTAAAATGCTAAACTAGAATGAACCAACATACTTGTTGTTTTCTTGTAGTCTAGTTCGTACAAGTTACATATATCTATCTAGTTGTTCATGATAGCATAGAATGCACTTGAATTTTTGATAAATCATGCACTTACATAAAGATAGTTGACATATACTACATGCTTAACCTAATAGAACCAACTAGTTAACTCTAAACCCTTATTTCAAAACACCCACATACCCAAACCAAGTCTAGATCCTTACGTGCTAGTTTGCCAACGTACAACAGAAACACCATCTACTGGTTCATCATCACTGTAATGAACCATTGTTTATGATGTAAACGGTGGCATGACTCAATCACCATTGCCCTGTACCAGTCAAGCTTCTCCATATCTCCATTTTGAATCTCTCTTAGATAAGCAACAGCACGTACAATTTTCTCGCGACTCCCAGTTTGCTCTAGTGCTCTAATCGCAACATCTCTTTACCTCATCCTTTCACTAAGCTCCATGCAATTCCTACGATAGTATTCACTCAAGTGTTGTTCCTCCATAGCTTCATGTTGAAAAACAGCTGCCAAATAAACAGACAATGGAATAGGAGGCATATTTTTGATTGATTGTAAAGTATAATATACTAAAACTATTAAGAGATGAACCTAATGTAGTAAGTTTATTTTATCTTAAATAGGGTGAGATGGAAAGTAAAATAATATGAATGCAATCATAAATATAGGAGGTTAGTGGTCACTTCAATCCACTATTAGTCCTTTTTTTAAAATAGGGGTCATTATTATGGTATATCAAGTTGCACAACAAATTATTTATCTATTTATAGAAATCTGTTAAAATCATCAAATAATAAGTTAGTACATGTTATTAAATAGTTTTTATTAGATGAAGAAATAAAATGTTTCCTTAACAATGGTAATTACTATTTTTAGAAAATGTCAATGTATGTGAATGAGGTAAATGTGGTTAACGAAAGTCAACCACCTTCGTCTGAGAAAGTTGTCGAACAACTCCTGAGGAAGAGGTTTGTTGGAAAGGCTCTAGTTGAGCCATATACCGTGCAACCACCCACTACTGCACCATTCGGTTTTGGGAAGAGGCGTAAAAGAAAGGCAAGGATGTTACAAACAAAAAACACACGAATTTCTTTTGATGATCATGAGCATTATGATGATGTTGGTGATGATGACCCTGATTTTTTAGTTATCTCTTTGGAAGAATGGGTATATACATCCTGGTTTTGTTCAAATTAACTTACACGTTTAGTTTACATAAAAATAAAATATTTAATTTTTTGTTCTTCAGGAGAGCATATAGTTGAATAGGAAACGAAATAAAAAGGAACCAATCAGACAAAGCCAAATAGTTTTGAAAGAAATCCCCTTGGTTGAATTTCACGAGGTAATTTATCGTTTCTATTGCCTAAACAGATCTTTCAACCATAATGTATAATTTATTAACTTTATATTTTTAACTTTTTAGGATTTGTCTAGAGCACCTTATAGCCGAAGAATAAAGGTCAAATTTCCAGAATGTATAGATATGGTTTATGCTTTAGGTGATGAGATAAGTTACATATTTCCTTGGGGCAATAATGACATTGTTGTTTATCGGTCTTTCTGGTTAAATCTATTGGGTTTGAACGAAGGTGGTTGGCTTTCAGACAAAGTACGTAATTTATTATTTAAACTTAAAAATTTATTGTACTTTATAATAACGGCAGAATATTTGTAAACCTAAATTTAATTTTAATCCAATAACCAGCACTAGGATGCGTGGTTCGAGCTAATGTGGAATTTTAGGCCAACAGACGCGGATTAGGCCATAGCCAGTTCTTATTTCTGCGGTTTTGTAATGCGGGGAGATATTCCTGGATGGGTCTGTAATGGAATTAGGTATCCCGTTATTTGGGCAGACGTGGAACAGGTTTGTAGCTCATATTTGGAACAACGTTTTACTATGTTTGCTAAGAACTTATATTTACTTTTATTGGAATGTAGGTTTTCTTTTCTATAAACAAACCTAATGAACATTACTGCCTCGGCGTACTGCATATCGGAACCGGTGTCATCACTTTGTATGATTCTCTTTTTTTCGAAGTTGTTGAGACAAAAAAGTGGTGGATCAAAATGAGGTAAGCATTTAAGACATACATTCCAACGTATATTCAAGAATGGGGCATTTTAGATGCTAAAGGCATACCCCTAGAAAGTTACAATATAAAGTTTGTCGTTGGAAAGGATGTCCCCATACAAGGTGATGCATACGGTGACTGTGGGGTTTGGGTGTGCATATTTTTGTACCGTTTGATTCATAAGATGTCGGTGTCTGCTAAAGATCCACAGATTGTAGGGCTTGCATATCGGGAGCACATCTTTGATTACTTTTGGAAGTATAAGATTGCAAATTAGAGGTATGTTGCTACTACTGTTTACAAATTTATAGTCATCTCTTTTGGTTGGCTAGTTATAAGTATTAGTTTTTCGGAGCGACTACCATTAAAAATCTGTATAGTTGTATCTGTGTAGTTGCTGTTATAGTTTTTCATTAAATGTAGTAGTTGAATATCAGCTGGAAACTATTATTTCTATCCTAGGCTACTATTACTTTTCCACTACATAATGAATCCATTCCTTAATCTTGTCTTAAGGTTTAGCTGATTGAACTTTTTCTATGAAACAACCGGAAATAGTTTAGTTTATTACACACAAAGGCATAAAGAACGTAGTAGATTCAGAGTCATAATAGTTGCATAAAATATAGAGTAGATGATTACATTTCACTTCATGAGGTAAACAACAAATACAAATCAACTAATAGCTAAAATCCACTTCCATTTACGCGTTTCCTTTGCTTGTTCAAACATTATGGATTGAAGGTCTTCATAACTTGCTTGTAGTGTATTGATATTTCTCAACAAGCCTGGTATAATGTGAACAACTCTTGGACACATTGGATCATCATACCAATCTATAATTCCATGAGTCCCCTACAATAATTTTTATACAGAAAAATTAGCAGGCAATAGTTTTATATTATAATTAAAGAATTCAGTAGTTAATAAATTTTTTTATACCGGACAACAATAAAATCTCCTCCCTGGATCTACAGAAGTCCATGAAGTGCGTATAATAGATTGGGTCATACAACTAGGACAGCGAACCATGATTTCTGAATGTGTTATTTTTAGACCTTGTTATTGTGTTGATATGTAGTGGTCTCAAGTTACCTCCTTTATATAAGGATATTGAAATTTATACTTACAAAATTAGTCCCTCAATTTAATGAAGAGTAAAGGGACCTGGGTTGAAAGACAATAATCAATAAGGACCATTTAAATTTTTGGTTAGGTACGTATTTATTGACATAGGGCGACCGGTAGTTGATGTAATTGATTTGATTATGTAATACACTACACTATATAATAAAAAAAAATTAACTATAAATTTGTCACATACAAACTATGTAAATACATAATATGAGTTTCCCTAGTCAATTCAAATTTAAGGTTACCCTTGTGTTTCAATCATCAAAGAGACAAGTTATACTACCAAAAGATATTTATTACCATGGCCTGTTAGCTTATGTCCAAACGAAACTCGATATTATTTCCATCCATGATTTCAGTTTATACTACAAATGTGGTTTGGAAGTTTTTGAGGTTAAGGACGAAGATGACGTGCAATTCTTTGTAAACGAAGTTTGTGGGCAAAGCGAGATAGTTTAGAAACTATGTGTTAAAAAATCAAAGAACACAAACAAGTAAAAGTTGTTGTTCCCCCAGTTAATGATTTTGATCTTAATGTGTCTTTGTTTCCTAATGATTATAATAACCAAACCGATAACCTCCCAAAATGACAGCTTAACACTTTTACCCATATGCCTATTCCACCGCCCCTTCCCCAACCTTATATTAAAAAATCACGTGTGGAATACCATGGTATATCAGTAGGTGATGACTTTGCTAATAAAAACGAATGCATGTACACTATAGGTGTAAAATCTTTAAGAGAAGCCTTTCAATATGCGGTTATCAAATCTTGTCCACAGAGGTATAGTGTTAAATGTGCCCAACCAGATTGCAAATGGAACGTATACACTCGTAAGGTTAAAATTGGTAATAAGTTCATTGTAAGCAACTGCAAAGACATCCACACTTGTTCATACAGATGCTGATGGACGATTTGAGATGTTATATGTCGGTTTTGGGTTTGCGGTAAGCATATTATAAATTTATAATTATATTTCTAAATTTTTTAAGATAAGTGTTTACATACTATATACTTTCTGATGCGTTGGTTATAAAACAGATCAGAAGTTTCTTACGCTATATGAGGCCTTTGATAATAATTGACGGGGCACATCTTAAAGGAAATTACTTGGGAACTAATCTACTAGCTGTTGGAATGGATGGTAACAACCAGGTTATACCTCTTGCCACAGGTGTATCTCAGGGTGAGACTGGTGAATCTTGGACTTGGTTTTTAACCAAGTTGAAAGAGAAAATAGGTGAACCACCTAATTTGTGCATCATATCAGATAGACATGCTGCCATTATCCAAGCTTGTGGTACAGTTTTTGATAATTTGTTTCATGGTTTTTATGATCGTCATTTGATGATGAATTGTAATCTAAAGGGTAAAAAGCAGCGTGGTATTTTGTGGAAGGCATGTAAAGCTGACACTACGAAGGATTTTGATAAAGCAATTTCTGAACTACGTGTTCATAGACCTAAAGCGGTTAGAAAACTTGGAGAAGCAGGTTTTGAAAAATGATCGAGGGCATATTGCCCTAGAAGTCGTTACAACTACATGACTTCCAACAATGTAGAATCGATTAATTCATTAACTAGGATTGTTCGTAGAGTCCCCATAACCATGCTTGTTTAGTACTGTCGAGACCTATTGCAAAGGTGGTATTGTGAAAAGCGACATAAATATGAAGGTATTATTTTTTAAAAACCCATATTCACTATTTTTTATCAGCAATATTATGCCATATTGTACTCCCTTAATTTTGTATTGTTTTTTATTATAACAGAAGCACCTGAGAACGAGCTTTGTGATTGGGCCGCCGCAAAAGTATATGACAGAATGTTAAAGAGTGCCAATTGGACTGTTAGGCCCATTGATTACTTGAAACTGTTCTAAGTGTTTAACAAAAGAGAAGTACATCAGGTTGATTTGGTGACATTTCAATGCAGTTGTCGCAAATGGCAACTTTCCGGACTACCTTACGGTCATGTTTGTGATGTATGCCGAGTTTCAGGTTTGACTAATTGCAACTTATGGGCAAAGCCGTGGTTTAAGAAAACAACTCTAAAAACTACCTACCAAGAGATGGTGTATCCTTTAAAAGATTCAAAAATGTGGCAAGCTCCAAATGACTTGCAATTGGTATTACCGCCTGTTATGATCAAGCGACCAGCTGGCAGACCCAAAAATAAAGATCGCATCCTTTCAACCAATGAGGCCTCAACAGTAGCTTTATGTACAAGGTGTGGCATAAAGGGCCACAACCGTAACGGTTGTAATCAACCTTTTCCAACAAAAATTGTAAGTGTTTTATTTAATGTGTCATTGAGAAAATGCTTTCAAACTTAAGCTGTAAGTGGTTAGTTTATTACTTTACGATACTACTATAATTTTTGTTATTCTTGTTGGACAGCCAACCTAGAGGCGCAAATCCGTACGCACGAATTCTTTGCTTCAAACACCAACTTGGGAGGAACACTTATCGGAAGAGGCTAGGAAGGATGAAGAGAGGCTGAGAAATGGTCGGGTTTACATGGATTGGTATGATGTTGAAGCAAGTCAAGAACCTGTAACAACAGAAGGTATGGGAGTGGAAGACTGGCAAGCGGTGCAAGGGAGGCTTGATTCATATAATCCGTTCATTAACTTTCTTTCACAGGCGGAGAATGACAATTATTATCAATCACAGCCACAGTCCTCGATTCAAAGCAACAATCAACAATCACAACCAGAGTCTGCTATTAATTATCATTTATTTCATTTGGATGATATGTAGACAAATGTATGCAGTTTTTTGTATCCTTTGAGTTTGGTTCAGTAATAAAATTTTATTTTTCATTACTTAAACATATAATAAAGGTTACAATATAGTTAATTAAAAATGCTCACATCACGATACCGACAATGAAACACGATACTAAAATTAAAACACAATACTTAAACCTTGATAACAATACTTCAACTAAAACACGATACCCAATAGATCAACATTTTACATTTGTCTATAGTTGGTGATCATCACTACCTTCTCAGCCATGTTGCGCAGCAACTCGTGCCTTGCCCTCAACATCTGCATTGCATTTCGCATGTCCGCTCCAATTAGCCTCTCTAATATTTCCCTACCATGGTCGACAAGAGGATTATCAGGTTGTGAACCCAGCCCGATTATTTCAGACCTACATAGTCGTACTCTTTCTAAAAATCGACTAAAAAGGTTCAACATTTCCTCCTCCAAAGCGGCTTCCATATCCAATTTTTCTCGGATTTTCATAATTACTTGTAGTCTTACATCATTTTGTGAAGTAGCCATACTATTATCAATAGGAGTTGAGTAGTTTTTGAAGAAAATTTTCAATAGGAGTTGAGTGGATGATGAGGTGTCATTTTATACACTTTTCGGGATCGTTTAACTCCCCAAATTGTGGATTTATGCCCAAAATAGGTACTTAATCTTTCCTTTTCAGGTATTTAGCATTTAGAAGGCATTTGTAGGAAATACACGTGACTTGGGCTCATTTGGAGAAGAAACGGACAAGACTACGAACCTACACCAACATCTCTCAAGAATTTCTACTTAGAAGCTAGAGACGACGTCACAGATTACACATGACGCCGTCACAACCCATCTCAAGATGGCATCACAAGATCTCAAGATGGCATCAGAATGTACGACCCAACCCATTATCTAGAATATTCTATTCATGACGGCGTCACGATTAAAACGCGAGCGATTTTCCTATATATACAAATCCGTTTTTAGGGTTTTAAGTGTGTAACTTTAAAGTAAAAGAAAGGGGCGAACCCAAGTTCGTTTAGCAGCTGTTAGGGATGATTTTAGGGCTTCAAAACCCTATTGTACTCTCTTCAATTTATGTTTTAATCAAGTAAGACTATCTTAATAATTCAATATGTCTTGTTGTGTGATTCTTATCTATTCTTGCTTTATCTATAACATGCTTGGCTAAACCTTCTATTGTGTTTATTTATGATTGTATGAAACCTAGGATGTAGATCTTAGTGGTGTTGCTTCTTGTGATGAATATGCATGTTAGGTCTTAGAAAACCAGCTTTTGTCTGTATCGCTGTTGATATGTCTAGGAAAACATGATTGTGTAGAAAGGATACCATCGGGTAACAGTCTTCATACTACCTTGCCCCTTATATGGTTGATCCACTCTTAATATATTTCAAATGCATTTAATATACTCTTAGGGGCCTTGTAATAGTCTTCATACTACCTTACTTGTGCGTTGCCTTAACGGAATATTAAATAGACGGCGGGTTCGTGTAATTCGTTCATGACTTAGGAAATAATTACATAGATCATCACAAGTGTGACAAAGCAACAACACTAGGAGAAGCAATCTAGGGAGTAATACATGATTAAATAAACACAATCTTTTATTATATTGTTATCACCAGTAGCTTAGTTTATTATTTAGTTTAATAGCTAAAACCAACCAAACCTCTCAAACATATGATTTACTGCTTTCATAAAATATAAAAACACAAAAATAATCTTCTCTCAACCCTTAGAATTCTGTTAGACCATGATCAAGCCTTCCCAACCTATTCCCCTAGAGAATGATAACAACCCCGAGTCTTGCCTATACTACACTACAATGGTTAGGTACACTCCCTAGGGAGTTGTAAAACTTCTTGTAGAAGTCCCTTACAACAACCACAACAAGTTTTTGGCGCCGCTTCATGGGGAATAGTTAGGTTTTGATCATAGTTTAGCTTAGTTCTACTTGCTTGAATCCTTTCAAGTAAGATTTAATTTCCACATATTAGCTTTCTTGTAGTCTATCTTTTCTTTGTGTTATCTGTTTCGTAACCCATTCTCGTCAACCACCATAGGAGACGAGAATCCTATCCGCACTCTAGGATACTACTCCAAACCTAACCACGAGGGCTATAGGAATACCATCGAGCTCCCCGTAGGTAACAGCGTGGTACCTCTTTGATCCGATACCATTCGGTTGGTACAAAACGGATGCTCATTCCACGGACTTCGGTCCGAGGATCCAAACCAACACCTCAAGGATTTTCTAAAACTAGTGGACTCACTTTGTAACGCCCCGACCCTAAAGGGTAGAAGTATTACAAATATGGTGTGACATCAAAGGCATACATAATCATAACACAAGCATAAACAGCGGAAGTCTCAAATAAATACCAAAGAAAAATAAGTCAACATGACTTAAGGTACATAAGTTCTTAAAGGACAGACATATCCAAACGAAATAACCGAAATAACGAATGTCTCGAAAAGTAACAAATCATATATCAAAACTAAGATCTCTAGGGTAAGTCCACACTCAGCACTCATATCCCGAAAGCAACCCCAGCTCCTAGCTTAGATACCTGCCGCAGGAAAAGAAAGTGCGGCTGAGCTTACAAAGCCCAGTGAACAGATATATATAATCGAACGCAAAAGATAACGGAAAATCAAAGGATACGATATAAGGTGCAAAGGATATCACAAGACATGATCAAAGGAATACAAATATAAGGTAAGACAAATCAGAAGTCAATTCATAGTGTAAGGTAAGATGAATCAGAAAATCAAATCAAGTCCAATTACCAAGCCCAAACAAATCATATCATAGTAACCATGGAGTCGCGAGCTCCAAAATTGTGAAAGACGTGGAATGCACCCAAACATCAGTCACCAAATATACATATATCATAATGTCATAATCCATCGAATACAAAACAAATCTAGGATGCATCCATACGCCCCTTAAACAAATAATAATCTTCATAATGCGCATATAATATCAAATGGGGGACGGTGTGAGAAATCACTCACCCACACATGAGTCATGCCAAAGGTGCATCAATGACACGGCCATGTTACCTTCATGGCTAGGAAACAAATAGTGGCTCGGGTCTCAAACTGAAGGGTTCAAAGCAAAGTCATATCAAAGTTCATTTCAAAGGGATCATAGCAAAGGTTCAATGCGAAGCTTTAACAATCAATCAAACCTTGAAGGATTGGTATCCAATTTCATGGCATCTCAAGACGCTAGATTGTCTAAGTTTGAAGCCGATTTCAACCCTAACAACAACCAAGTGAGATACCAAGCAAACTTGACATTGTGCTGAAGACCATCACCGATCGCATCGCGGCACACTACCTAGCGATATGGTTAAGAACCCAAAACCGAGTACTTATCCAGCTTGTCTGCTCGTTCTTACCCAATCTAAAGACCCACCCCCCCAACCCCCCTCCGTCCCCCCCCTCCCCTCCCCCCCCCCGCACGCCCTGCACGACTCACCACGCCCCCTACCGCCTCCCCCCGCCCCCCGCCGGGGACCCCTTCTCCACCTGACCCCCCCCCCCGCATCGCAAAAAAAACCCACCCTCTCACCGGGCCCCACCGCCCCCCCCCCACCTGCCCAACCCCCCCCCAATTGCTCAACCTCAAACCTACGGTTCGATCAACGCCATCACAATCCATACCGAGCAACAAGCCCTCTTATTATGACAGAGAAAAAGAGAATAAGGAAGAAGAGGACGACCCGAAAGATATCCATGTCAACCCATCCTACGCCACCCGATCCATCGTTAGAACAGGTACGAAAGCTGAACTCAATGCTTGAATCGCTTGGATTGGTTCCCCAATCCTCCAATATGAAATTTATCTGCTCTAAAGAGGATGATGGAGAAGTAATTTTCATCGAGATCATACGAGATGATAATGAACCTCAAAATAAGGGTCCCAATGAAGGCAAAGGGGCAACAACGGAAGGACCGACGGTAGAATACTTCGACACATTTCCAACTAGATATGAGATAACCTACCATAAGTACCTTATGTGTAGCCCGATCCCCTTAATATTTCTACAAAACCCCATCATTAAGGAAGGATGCCCCTCGAACCTTAAGATACCATGCACCATTGGGCATGTGCATGTAGAAAAGGCCAACATTGACCTTTAACTCCCCTCTAAATATCATGACCCAAATAATGTATAATTGGATCATGAAGAGAAAACTCGACCCTAGGGAAAATGCGAATGGAGGAGTTAGCAATTTCATAGGAAGGATTAAAGGAATGCATGTCTTCGTAGGAAACTTCACTTATATCGTGGATTTTATGATTATTGAGGACATTAGCTCAATTATAGACCCTAGGTTGTCGCAAGTAGTGTTAGGGAAACCTTTTGTGGAAATATCCAACATGACTCATGACCCACCCGAAGGAGTAGTTAGATTCACCAACGGAAACAATGAAGTTGCCTATAAGATGCCCCATAAGATAGAACAATACGACTCATTGTCAGACCTTGAAAAAGAGCACACAAAATCAGTCTACCTTAGGAACGAGGAGGACAAGAGAAGAGGAGTAGAGTATGTAATGAGCAAGATATTAGGATTTTACAAAGAATGCCTAGAACTCGGACCCGAATACTTAACAGGAATGGATGACGAAGGAGAAGTCACGTAAGGACGTGTGACTTCGAGTCTAGCTACAAGACTCGTAAAATAAAGAAAAACGCTTCTTGGGAGGCAACCCAATATTTACTTTTCCCACAATTAAGAGTGTCGTGTGTTTTATTCTTTTCATTTTATTCTATCATGTTCGAACTCTATCCTGTAATCATGCTTTGTATTGTTTTTAACCTCGTCTTAATTTCAATCAAAGGTATTTTACAAATAATAAGTGTAGGGGAATCTATTCGGTTTTTGAACCAAGTTCAAGCATGTTAAATAATTTGTTTAGATTAATTCACGTCAGTTTCGAGTCATATGAGTAAATTGTCAAATCTCAGGTTTTATGCAGCTATTTGTACAGGAACTAACTTATAGAATCAAGTGCAAGAAATTTTTCATCAAAAACAAAAATTTCATTTTCACAAAATGTGGAGACGGCGTCACGATTTACATGCGACGCCGTCACCACGACACCTGTGACGGGGTCAGGATTTTCCTGACGGCGTCAAACGCCCAGGTCCAGAAAACTTAAAGTTTTTAATTATTTTTGAAAATAAAACTTGCATAACATTTGAAATATGTAATATTCTGTTATAAACCTGCAAAACCAATAAGTTTGACAATTCTCTCATTTTATCTTTACTACTTTATCGATTCAAACCCTAAAATCCATATTGTATATTTGCATATCGCACATTTTATGCTTGGTGTAGTTGTCTTTTTCTTTAATTACATGTTATATTTGATGAGAAAAAGCTTGGAAATTCTTAGGAAATTTTATTGGATGATTCTTGGATGACGATTTAACCAGTTTTCGCATGTTTCTTCTCCATTATTGAGCAAACAAGGAGAGTACTAGTTTATTTTCTTTGTTTTCTTTTCCCGTTATTCGTTTTTACTCTATATTATTGATTAAAAAGGTAAGAGTACAATACGGGAAAGGAAATTGACAAGGTAAATAAAGGTGCTGATAAGTAAATTACAAGGAAAGTAAATTGGTAAACCAATTTTAAAGCATAAATTGGAGACACCTTCTATCTAACTTTCTATCTCTATTTATAGTGAAATGAGGAGGTCTTGAGGAGCCAAAGTGTGCTTCTTATGTTAGTGTAATCTTGAGTAGAGCCCAAGGAATGAATCCCCACCTTTGAATCATCAATTTAATCAACAACTTTGATCTCACCCATTAATCTTGTTTGTGATGTACGGATCGCCACAAAGCTGCACTTTTATAAGGCACACGCTCTTAGAGTGACTCAAAGAGCGTTCTAAAACAGAAAAGTAAACATATACCCGCCATGGTTGAGTTTATTTTTACCCTGGTTTAACTCAAGGTTAGAGATGATGAACAGTAACTATGAAAAGTTGCGTGCCTTTTTCTTTATACTGATTTAGGATTTTGGGGTTTGACCGGGTAAAAAGGTTTGACTTGGGTTTTAAAAATGGATTGGGCCGGGTGTTGTGGGTTTGGGCTTGGTTATAAAATTTTTAAGACCGTTAGTCCTTTTATAAATTAGGGACTAACAGTGTTATTTCTTTGACGGTTTTGGTTGTTGACCAAAGTTGACCATGGTTGACTTTTGTTGACCCTTGCTAATAAACACCCGGCTCTTGTGTACTCTTTCCGTCTCATGTTCGTTTTTGTCCTGTTTTTGGCTCTTTTCATGTGATTCTTGTAATATCCGTACCTACACATAACAAAAGACAAAATACATAATATACAAGCATAATTTGCATTATTTCATCCTTTTAGGGTCATATTTTGATATAAAACGGATATGTGATTTCTCACATATCAAAATTCCCCAAACTAAGTGATTGTCGTGTCCTCGCGCAATGTTATATGCTCTAAAACCAAATACTCTAAAACCTCCCCAAACTAATCCTTTGAATAGTAGCAAAGTCTTTTGTGGAGAGAGTTAAGAAATCACAAGTTTAAAAACACCCCGCTTTCCCATTGTTCAATATTTTTTCATTTTTATGATTTTCATAATTTCCAACTTACAACTTATTCATGTGTGACATAATGTATTACTTTCAGTATTCATTGATAACTTTTAGGATCACGGAACAAAAAGCAAAAAAAGTGTCCAAATGGATAAATTTATCGTCCCCGACTTTCACTTCTTCAAGCTAAGCTTAAAAACAAGATCATTGTAAAATACAAGTTATGATGCTAACACTACTCATAAAAGCTAATTGTGTATTACTTCTCCTCCCTTTTTCCTAATTTCGTATCTCAAGATTTTATTTAAGTCATATACCCGAAGGCTCTTTAAGACTTTATTTCGATACTTATTAATTCCAAAAATAAAGTGTAACGGTTAAAACGCAATACATTAGCAACTTAGCCCTTTAAAAAGCGCAAATGACAACAAACGAAAATGAAGTCCAAGCATCGAGGGCAACCAAAATTTGGCTTTTACTAGGCACATAAGTTCCATACATGTCCATATACCCTAAGTGCCTATGAGACATAAAAATGAACAATCTCATTTTGCACCATAAAACCCTATGGCTCTTTAAGGAAGGGCGGGGAGGAACAGCCAAAGGCGGTTAACAACAATATCCATTCCATATACCCTTAGGCTCTTTAAGGAATGAATAAGGCTATAATTTCACTTATTAATTTTACTTACCCCATATACCCTAAGGCTCTTTAAGGGATAAGTAAAATATTTATTAATGTGATACATATAGTATGCCAAATTAAGTATTCCTAATGTATACTTATCTTAATCACAAAGAGAACAAATGAAAACATCTATCAACAAATTATCCACCAAAAAACCGCACAACCTATTTATAAAACCATTATATAAAGGTGAAACAAGCAAAATGGAGAAAAACCACAATTAACACTTATGAGCTTTAAAGAAATCCAACTATTCCACGTTTAGCATCAAAACTTATATTCTACTCTATCATCTCTGTTCTTCACAATTTAAAATTTCTAATAAAAAAATTAGTGAATACTTAGCCAAATAAATCGATCTTTGTAAATTTAAAATCAATTATGGGAACTTCCAAATCTTGATTTTTTCAAGCAAGACTTGCTTTTTTATAGCTCCTTGTATAAAAGATTAGCAAATTTCAATTCATTTACGTTAAGGCGAAAGCTAAGATATAAAACCGGTCGGGTCAAAATTTACTTTTGTTCTCACCAACGGAAAGCCTACATTCGTGTCAAAACACTTATTTTTTTATCAACTATTTTTTATTTTTCATCATTTTATTTTTCATCATTTTATTTTTTTATTTTTTATTTTTTTTATTATGAACATGAATATTTAAATTTTTACATATATAAAATTTTAAAATTTTTGCGGGAAAACGGGGTACGTGAGAACAACAAGTAAAAGTAGGTAAGATCATATCGAAGATATACTACCCCATACTAAAGTCAAATATTGTCCTTAATGTTTCCTAGCCTAAGACTTAAAAACCCCATACTAGAACTCAAAAACTCTAATGCATAACTCAAACATGAAGAAAGTATTACAAAAATCTTTAGCCGTTTGTTAAGTGTGCTACAAGATAAATGTTAGTCGATAATAATCTTTTAGGATATCGGATTTCCCCAAAGTAATGGCAAGCAAAGGCTAGGAAGCTCGAGTGGAC
>BQNB010109319.1:0-22777 GCA_026074375.1 Tanacetum coccineum
GTGATCTTCCGGATCTCCGCTTCCGTCGTATGTTTTGACATGGCTGGGCATCCTAGTCCTCGGAAGACTAAAGTTACGGATCCGCAGTGTGAAAGGATTTCTTTCCTCGCATGTCCAAGGCTGATAGAGATCATCTTCATGGGTGTTTGATTTCTGCCTTCTTGACCTAGATTTCCAATGGCCTCCTTCACTGTCCTCACTTTCCGAATATTGGCTAGTTGCACGAGAAGGTGTTTGCCTTTGTTGACGCCTTCTTGTTTCAACATCAGTTCTTTGTGCTTGAGGACTTCGCCGATGACTATCAGAACGTGCTGATGTAACTGGCTCCTTTCTTCCCAATCTTTCAAACACGCCCCCTTCTTTCCGCGGCCGTGGCTGTGGTGAAGGGGATCTGTTCTTCTTGAGTCTTTTGAATACACTGGTGTGTGGTGACGGGCTTCGGGAATGCCTGCCTCCGTGCCTTCTTCGGGGTTCTGTTCGGGCGGTTGGTGTTTTGGATTCTGAGTAGTGCGATTCTTCATGGTTTCTTATCTTAACTCCGGACTCTTCTCCATAGATTAGCCGTGCTTTTACCGCATTGAGTCTATCCTTCTGCTCTTTTTCTTTTTGCATTTTTTCGGCGATGAGCGGTAAGAGTTGGTGATAATTTTTGTCGCACATTTCCCTAAGCACCTCATCAGACATAGGCTCTTCCATACCCTGGGGACCATTCCTCCCCCCTGTGTTCCTCACGGCGGACGTGGGATTGTTTGTGATTTGTTCGTGAGTGCTCATGGTGAGTTTTTAAGAAAACGTGGTTGCGTAAGCGTCCCACGGATGGCGCCACTTGTTAGTACAAAATTCGTGTTGGGTTTGGTAGCGTGTCAAGTCTCTTATCGGGTCGGGCCTTCAAGCGACTTGGATACTGGATCTTGTACTAGAGCAAGAGAAGTGATGATGTTCTGCACAATTAAAAGTAAACCGTTAGCCTTACCGTGGGGACGGACCCCACGATTAAGCTCCGGCGTGAGAGTAAGTACACATATTTGTCAGAGAATGTCAGAGTATGTGTAAGAGTTAATGATTAGACAGAATGTACCTTTTGAGATGTACTGTGACTCCTATTTATAGGTGTCTAATACTAGGGTTTCCTAGTATTTCGGCTACTTTGGTAGTGGTCGGAGTGGGTCCTTTGTCGGGCAAGGGTCCACGTATAATCGTTGTTTGCGGACGCGAGTGTTCTTCCGCGGGCAGTGTTTGTCCGCGGGGCGCACGGGTGCGGCCAAGAAGATACTCGCGTGCGTCTTTGTCATATCCGGAGCGTCACCCCTGCCGGGCTTAGCGATCCAGCTATTTGTTGTATTGGGCCTGGGCCCATATACGTATATTATGAACTAAGCCCAGTAAGCTTGGTGCTCATACTATACGTTATCAACGCCCACAACGCCTCAAATTGAAAAAGAAACTTTAATCTAAAGGTTGTGAGTGTCCTACAAGTGAACAAACTCAAAGGCAAATCAACTTGTTTAACTAGTATGTCGAGCTCACTAACATTTGTTGATGCATAATTTGGTCGGGCGGGTCCTGACGACTCTCCTGGTGCCGTTCGTCGTCTTCCCGGGCCTTGAATAGTGCTGCCAACAAGGGTCCCTGGGTACCCGTGGGCAGGTAACCTATTTAACCAACTAGACCAACGGGGATGCCATCCTGGATGGGTCAAACTCCCTTTGGAATTTTTTAAAAAACTTCCCTAATACCAGTTATCCCGAAAAATTGGTTCCCCCCCATTTTTTATATTTCTCCAAGTTTTTTTCCTCTTTGTAATACATTTTTAAACCCTTTATTTACCAAGCTTTTACTTAGATGATTTTTTTTTTTATACCTTTTAAAGGAAAAGAAATTGAAATTTTAGATTATTATAACAAATCTTTAACTAAAGGGCTGTTTTTTTTTTATATTTTCGCCCTTAAATTATGTGGAAAACCCCTTTTATGAACCTTATTTAATTTTCGATTTAAATAAAACAAAAACCTTAATTTTTTCCTGCCCCTTTTATTTGAACATTATCCCCTTATAGAAACTAAACTTTAATATAAACTGCCAAATTATGAAAGCTTTTAACACTTTAAAAAATATAAGCACTAAAAATTCCAAATAAGCTCAAAACCCCCACAAAAAAGTCACTTTTTTTGTTTCATGGTAAATGCCCCACGGTAAACCCTGCGTTTTTACTGGTTATCACCTTTTTTTTATGACCAAGTCAACCTAGCTATAAAAAATCGATGAAAAATGTGACCCAAACCTAAAAATTAACTCCCGATAAATAAACCAAGTAGTTATCACGGTTACAAAATAACAACAAACAACGAAACATAAAAAACCTTCCCCTGTCCCAAAATCCCCCACCGAATGTAAACAAAAAGAAAAAGTTAAAACATTTTCAGTTTAAAGACCCCAATCCCCGAACCCAGGGTCCCTATTCAAAAAACCAAGAAGTAGTCCCCTCAAGCTTTTTTTTGTAATCTCCTGTTTCGGAAATATTGCAAAGGATTTTATCTTAAATCAGCAAACACTAAATCCCTGAGGTGAGTTTTTGCCTATGTCCAATCGTAAATCCAACCTGCTCAGCAAGGCAAACCTTCCCTCAATCTTTTCCCACCTTTTATCATTCAATCCTAATTCTTTTTCCCCTTTAAACATCACCCACCAGAAATCCCCCAACCTTTTTTGGAAACTTGGCGTAATATTAGAAAGCGAGACATAGATGTATTTTTTAATGGTTTTTCAACCACAATTAAGGCCGCTTTTTAATTAAGCCCAAGAAACCTCCCCGTCCCTTCAGGGTCCTGCATGGCACCATACCAAGCACATCACAACAAAAGGCAACCGATATTAACCACCCCCCTCGTCCCAGTTTTTTTTTCCTAAAACGCCATCGTCCTTGTTTAAAAACTCAAACGCTTATTTCCCATCCCAATTATTGAACCTGAAAAATTCTCCTAACAGTCAACCAACACAAGAACACATCTCCAAAGTTTCACCCCCCCCCCCCCCCCCCCCCCTTTCAATTCCCCCCCCCATAAACACAATTAATCCGCCCTATCAAATAAAACATCAAGAAAACCCTTTTTTCGACCAAACCCTGATCTTGGCTACATTTTTTCAAAAAAGAACACCAAACTACCGCTTTATTGCAAATCCGGTTTATTTTTTAATTTCCAACCTTTTTTTAAGGCATCCCCATATCAAAACATAAGCAAACTGCTCCCTTTTCTTGACCCTTTCCCCATGGTTAAAAACCCCATATCCCCCCCGATAATTACAGAAACTCCCAAACGAATCCTGCCAAATCATTTTTTTAGAAAACACCCGTGGGAAAGTCAAAAACTTTTTTTACAGCATAGTTTAAAAAAAGACCCGTTTTTTAAGAGACCATAATACATATTAAAAATAGTTTTTTATTTTGCCTATATAAACGAGTTATGAATAGCCAAAAAAACCTTTTTTTTTAACAGAAAAAACCCCCGTGAAAACATTGCCTGACCTCCCTAAACCAACCCATCCAACTAGCTAAAAAATTCCTAAAAAAAAGATTTTTTAAGTAAGTTGAAACCCTTCAATTTTCCCAGTTTTTGTCCACCCGGACTTCTTAGCAATTGCAAACGAAAAAAAAAAAATTCCAATCACAAGTTTTATTTGATATTTTTTTCCCCCCTCAGTAATCGACGTTTTTTGTCAGAATAACCAACTCCATCATTTTTGCCGTCCCCCCCCCAGTGCCCAAAAAACATTTTTTTTCTAAACCTCATTCCTTGTTTCAAAAGAAAAAACCTCGAGCCCCAAACTGTTAGTTTTATTTTATTTTTTTTTTATTACATCGCCGGTGAATTTACATAATCCCTAATTAAAACAGCAGTCCGAGGATGAAACACTCCGAATCTTACATCAAATGTCCAATTTTCATTTTCCTTATGATGTAAACAATGAAGCTCCCTCCCCATAATCATACCGCCCCCCCCAATACTAAATCCACTTTCACACAACGGAAAGCCCAAAATTCCCCACCAACTTAGAAAACTCATTAGCTATATATTTAATCCCCTTCCCACCCATTAAACTAAACCCATTTTTTTCACAAAACAAAAAACCGCTTTTTCTCCCCCCATTCTCGCCCATCCAACAACAATCTAGACAACAATTAACATTCCCACGACGGAAAAAACAAACTCCCTATTCGCATTTTTTTTTTCCCTCAAAACAACTCCTAATCACAAAATTTCTTTTCCCCCCTCCCACCAACCATTTTTCCCAATACAATCCGACATCAAACGGCTTTTCCCCACCAACACCTATATATCCGGAAACCAACCCCGATAAATTTCAAATACACCTTTCCCAATGGAAAAAAACCCCATTTTTCCCCAAACCCAACCCAATCTCCAACCCACCCCCACAAACTTAGCCCCAACGTCCCCGAAAAAAAAGTAATACTCAATCACCCAAAAACCCACCATTTTTTGACCCAATCTTTTTTTAAAAAAAAACGTTCCATAAATCTTTACCGAAAACCCCATTTTGACCCATTTTTAAAAAAACGTCATAACTTTGGTTATAAAGATGGTTCTTAACAAACCCATTGAGCAATGTGTTCCATAAAGGTGTATCTTTAATGACAATGTTGTCGAAAAGCTTTCGAGCTTGAAACGGGTCGTTTGAGTGAAAATATGCATTGATGAGATGGGTTGTGAAAATGGGGTTTTGGTGGAGGTTTAAGGAGTATATTTGTGCATGGGTTTGTTGGGTTAGTTTTAGTGAAAATGGGTTGGTTTTGGTTAGTTTAAGAATATGCACAAGATTGTGTTGGGTTGTCATATGTGATATGAGCAAGAAATTTGAAAAGAGTGTTTTTTGGATTAATGATGGTAAAAGTTTATAACTTTTAGTGGACTAGTTTTGTATTTTTCGCAAGTGACTTATGTCGTTTATTTAAGTATGTCTTCTACTTATCCTTCTACTCATATGATTACGACACCAGGTCATTACTAGGTGGTCATCGGAGTTTCAAAGTCGTGGTCATCGGGGTTTCAAACTCGGGTATTGAGACGGTTTTGTGAACATAAAAAATGACAGAAGAAACAGACAACTAGACAAATAGAAGTATGTTTTTAGGTTATAAATGAAAATGGAATTTGACAAAAGAACATATATTGTTTTGGGCTTTTTTTTTAGTTTGGGTATTTTTTTTATCTCTTCCGGGTATCTTTTTGGTCCATTTGTCTAACACAGGGATGTCATCAAATTCACATAAATTATGATTTTTAGTCCATTTTTGTTCTTATGGTTTGCAGGTATTTCATTTTTAGTGGATCTTCTCGAGCAAGACATGAAGCACAATGTTTTGTTTCTTACGTTATATAAACACTCAACGATAGCTTCCTGTTTCTGTCAAGTCCACAGAAGTATCAACATTGTAAAAACTTAGTATGAACATAAGAACTAACAAGTGACACAAAAGTCTCCAAACACAAGAAATACATAATAATGCACACAACATCCCTCGTCCTGGTACACGGTTTGTCACTTCTAGTTAACTTCTTGGTTTCATATACTTGATGGACGACTTGCTCTTTTGCATACCCGTCTGCAACGTTGATCCATGGAGTAACTTACGTTAAAAATAATTTCTTCTCTTCTTTAATCATCTCTCTATATACTTGGATCGTTATTCCTGATCAAATGTACATATCTTGTATGAAACAAGGGGATGCTTGTTTCGGCTTGTGGCTCATTTGGTTTTGGGCTTATGTTTCATAAACTCACTTTTTATGGCTTATCTTGAAACTTTTCAGCTTATATAGTTCATTATGAAACATAAGCCAAAAACCAAATGATCCATAAGCCGAAACAAACACCCCCTAAGTAGTAAAAGAAAATCAAACCTCAGACCTGAAGTTATACACAACTCGGCTACTACATACAATAAATAATCGTGATCGCACATATATTTATTGATCGAAAAAAAAAAAAAAAGCTCAGAATTGCCTTTACCATCCATTGTAAGGGATGTAGTGCAATGGACCCCAACCATTGCAGAGACTTTGTATCATCACAGCTAAATTGCACCAGCCGGGAATCGAACCCGGGTCTGTACCGTGGCAGGGTACTATTCTACCACTAGACCACTGGTGCCTTGATGTAAACTCTTTGGATTTTAAACTTCTAATACCAGCTTATCCGAAAATGTCATTTTATTATTTCTCAAGTAATACAATAAATTTAAATGTTTTTTATCTTCATATTTGGTTTACTCCAAAAGTCACCAACCAAACGGGCCTTAAATAACGATGGGTGTGAGAGAGATTCACACTTATACGCGTTTCCTACTAAAATACAATTTTTATTGGACTCGCAAAAAATAAATTTTTATGGGTCCTTAAGTCCTTTGTGGATTCTTGAGTACTTTTTGCATTTTTATCATATGCCCTATAACATAAGATAGAAAAACCCCACTAAAAATACTAGAAGCACAACTTAATGCCAAAAGACACTATCTCGAGCTAATCCCGATTCAACTGCCCAACCATGAGCTCTCGTGTAACGCCGAACTCATTACATGAATGGATTAGTACACGAGAGCTCATGTAATTTATATGGAGATATAAACCCATATCAACTGCTACAACTTAATTCGCCTCGGATGGTGTTTAGATTAGCTTATTTTACGGGTTAATCAACTTATTGAGATTTGAAAAAGCTGATAAGGTCATTTTTTTGGGCTTATCAGCTAACCAACTTAAGCTTATGGCTTATGCCATAAGCATAAATTAATAAGCCAAAAATGATGACCTTATTAGCTTCTCGAGATCTTAATAAGCTAATAAACCCGTAAAATAAGCTAATCTAAATTATCTATATATACTAAACAGCAGTACTCACTATCCTTAATGTACACGACTCCCGAAGTAATAAAATAATAAAACCAGACTTTACGGAACTATTTCTATAAAAACTTTCATAAACAATTTACGAAAATAGTGCTTGAGGTTATCAGTTCGTTTTAGAGTTAGTCTCTCCCGCACTCTGACTAAAAGTAGAAAAACAAGGGCGCATATAAAAAAGTGTTGGATATCCTTAACTTTGGTGGGAGTCAAATGGAAGTAGTGACTGGTAGCTGTTCTTCCTCTTCCGGGGTTTTCTTAATATCTTGTCGCAAGAATCTTAATAATAATTCTTTCACTCCCCAAAAGGTATATATTAAACAGTTTTCATCGATTGTTGTATGTTTATTAAAGTGTCATGTGAAGATTGATTCATTAATTTTCTGGGTGTTTCTTTTTAACCTTATATAGTCCTTATAAATAAGCCACATAAAGTAAGCTTCTAAAACATAAGCCATAACAAGCTCACTACGAGGGTGTTTGTTTAAGCTTATATGTGGGCTTATGAGCTTATTTGATTTCGCCTTATATTTCATAACCCTCAATTTTCCGGCTTATTTTGAGACTTATGGGCTTATATAATAGTATAAGTTTATCATATCATAATAAACTTATATAAGCCCACAAGTTTCAAAATAAGCCAAAAAATTGAGGCTTATGAAATATAAGCCGAAAAACAAGTAAGCTCATAAGCCCACATATGACCCTGAAACAAACACCCCCTATATATAGCCCGCTTATGAATTATGCTGTTTTCCGCTTATGTTTCACTTTTTGTGGCTTATTTTGAAACTTACAAGCACGAAAGTTTTAAGACAGAGCTTATAAAGCATAAGCCAAAAAACAGATAAGCCATAAGCCCGCTATATAAGCTTAAACAAACAACCACTTATTCGCGCATGGATTTTTGCGGCTTAGTGCTAGTTTGTATAAAAAACCTCGATTTTTCTAAACGCCCAAAAAGTTGTCTTCTTATCATTCGTTAGTTATTCTTCAATGCAATGTTGCAAAAATCGCTAGGCGCTAGTCAGGCGGTCGACCACCTTCGAGGCGGATTGGAATTTTATATATATAAATATTATAAATAGTATGTATAACATAACAAAATGCTTATAATTTCAAATAGTTCAAAGTTCACATTAGTTTGAAGTTGCAAAATAGACAAATAAACATAACGATTCAAGTACTTAAAACTTCAAACGTTAACATATTACTTCAAATACTTCAAACATAAATATTAAATTGTTGCTTGATTCTCATCTTGTCCATATTGTTCAGATCAGTAAGAATTAGGTTCGAATTTCATATGAAAAAACCCAAGACTTTGTATTTACAATCAATGGTTTTTCTTTTGTGTTAAGATGTTATGATAAAATAAATATGGGTCGGGTATATTGAAAAGAAAGCGCCTAGTTTTAGTTAAAAAGACTTTGACTTTTCGTTGACTGCCTTGCACTGCCTAGATGGATGTTTGACCGCCTTTTGACTTTTCCGCCTAGTTTGTCCGATTTGCCATAAAGTGAGGCGGTGTATGCCAGCCTAGCGCCTAGGTAGCCGCCTAGCCCGCTTTTTACAACACTGCTTAAATGCACCTGGTCGAATTTTGTCGGTGCCTATGTTGCATTTTGTATGTAATATTGACCAAGTTTGTGATTTCGCTGCCAGATTTTTATTTCCAAAACTCATGAGGATATAGAAATTGCTTATTATGACATGTGGATTAGCCAGCCAGGCATACATTTAGACACATGTTCAGCATTTCCTCATTGTTATAATTTTAGTAACCAGTGTTTAAATTGAGTAAGCAAAGCTGTGGAAATGATCACTTGAGCATGGACGTTCACCAAACCGACCAAAGACTGGTTCAGTCATCGGTTTTCTCAAGTGTTTTGGTTTTCGGTTTCAGTTTGGTTTGGAACATAAGCAGCATTTCTATCATTGTCTTTTGTATGCAATATGTGTTTAAACACTAGTAGTATATAGTATAGAGCCTTAACTAATTGTGAAGCGGAACTTGTGTGTAAAGCTTTAATATGATCAAGCATTGGTGAAGATATTCACTATGTTTATTTCAATTAACTGGCATGAGGTCCTTAGGGCACACGTAGCGTGAAAAGCGAGTAGATATAATGAATTTCTTTGAATTTAGTTCGAGATTTCACTTATAAACTTTACCTGCATCACATTGTTTGTGGTCTGTCTAAAACTGATATTTTGCGACTATTTGTTGTTTATCATTAACATTTAGTATAAATTTTTTAAATTTAGTTCGAAATTTCACTTATAAACTTCACCTACATCACATTGTTTGTGTTCTGTCTACAACAGATATTTTGTGACTATTTGTAGCCCGTGTAAGAAAACTTGTAAAATGATCATCGACGGTGTTCTTACATTTTTTGTCGCATTTCTATCTGCAGGTTGTGCGATGTAACTCTTTACTTGTTACCTCTGTTAAATCTCGGTTGTGCGATTCAATATCATGTATAAGCGTAACTAGTAGCAATAGATTAGTAGCTTCCAAGCCTAAGAAGAATGACGAGAACAACAGTTTTTTTTGGTTGGTAAGGAAATTCAACGCAAGATTTGCACTCCATCATGTTGTACTTTTTAGGAGCAATGAGCGAATATTAACCAAGTTAAGAAAGCATACTATCAGCCTTAGGAAACTAGTTAAGAGTTCTGAGAAATTGAAGGATTTGTTTCCCATTTTCTGTGTTCGGATTGTATTGGGAATGATGCTGTTTATGGCGGTTACTGCTCCTGTTACCAAATCTCCTTCGTGTAAGTCTATATCGTGTTTTAATCATTTTTAACCGCCTGTTTAAATGTGGGGTGTTAAGCTAAGGGTTTATGTACAGGGGCGCTCACAGAGGAGAATCTTCTTTTCCTTGAGGCATGGAGAACAATTGACCGTGCATATGTCGATAAGGGCTTTAATGGGCAAAGTTGGTTTCGGTACAGAGAAAATGCACTTCGCAATGAACCAATGAACAACCGTGAACAGACATGTGAGCTTTTAAATTTTCTTGTTTTCTACCTTTTTCAAGCTATTGATTTTCATGTTTTCATCAATCTCTAAAACTTGGTGCAAATTTTGTGTGCAGATGCAGCGATAAAAAAGATGCTTGCCACCCTAGATGACCCTTTCACCCGTTTTTTGGAGCCTGAAAAATTCAAAAGTTTGAGGGTATGAAGCTGACTTTATTTTCATGCCTCATTTATTTTACGTATAAGTTTTATCAGTTGGTTTTTTTCTTAATATGCAAATATGTTTGATGAAGGCAGTCAGGAACACAAGGTGCTCTTACCGGAGTAGGTCTATCAATCGGCTACCCAACTGGAAATGACGGAGCTCTTTCAGGACTGATGGTTATTTCAGCTTCTCCAGGGGGTCCTGCCAGTAGAGCTGCCATTTCCCCCGGTGATCTGATAATGGAAATTAACGATACTAGTACAGAAACAATGGACATTTATGATGCAGCAGAACGCTTGCAGTGAGTTTTAACTGACTATGTTTAGTTAATATTCTACTTGAATCTTGAAGTAAAGTATAGACTTTTAACCGACTTTCAGGGGCCCCGAAGGAACTGAAGTACAGCTAAAAGTACGAAGTGGATCCGAGATAAAGCAGCTAGTGTTAACGTGCGTTCATTTGCTTCAATTCCTTCCATTTAAATTTGCAGCAAGCTTCATATGTGTGATCGTTTGTTTAAATTATAAGAACAAGGTATCAAGAGATTAACATGGGTTCCTTGTAAGTCTGGATGTGGATCAGACAGATTGGGTGACTGGTAAAAAGGCGACTTTCATTTATCAGTTTGACCCGTTAACTATAACACTTCATTTGTACACTAGTTAAAATGTTATGTGATGTTAGAATCTTTTTTGCTAGTCTGTTGTTTAGACTTTAGCGGATACGTGCTCTTAATGGACTGTAACTTTAAAATCATGTGGTGTGCAGGCGGGAAAACATTTCGTTAAATCCGGTGAAGTCAAGAGTCTGCGAGACGCCTGGTCTAGGAAAGGGTGCATCCAAGATTGGATACATAAAATTAACATCATTCAACCAAAATGCTTCTGGTATGGTAACTAAGACGGATATATTTCATACGCCGCTTAATATGTATTCTTTTTATAACCCGTAGTTGTATTTGTAAAGAATTATTCTAACAAAAAAGCCGTTCCAGCTGCTGTCAAGGAAGCAATTGAGACTTTAAGGAGAGAAAAGGTTGACGGTTTTGTATTGGACCTTCGCAATAATAGGTATTCGTATAAGTTATAACGATCAGTTGTTTTGAGCTTCACTTTTGGACATACTTCTTGTATTGCTTTTTAAATTTGATGATATTCTGATGCAGTGGTGGTCTTTTTCCCGAAGGAATTGAGATCGCTAAGATCTGGTAAGTCTGCAGTAAGTTTCTGCAAAACTTTTTGCTGGCTCTTAAAGTGTTGTGTTCTAAGTTTTTATCCGTAATGGGTCAAGTAAGTAAAAAGGTATAGTTTGTAAAGGAAGTAGCTCAAACGGGTTGAAAGCTGCCTAAATTGTTACTCCGTATTATACAAGTTCAAAGTTCTTACGGTAAAACTGATGCAAATCAGGTTGGATAAAGGTGTGATTGTGTACATCTGTGATAGCCGTGGTGTTCGAGATATATATGACACTGATGGAACCAATGCAATAGCTGCTTCAGAACCTCTAGCGGTGCTGGTAATGCCATCTATACCAATCTTTTCTTTAATGTGCTGTAATGGCTTTCATTGTTAAGTCATGGTTGCGATTTAGATTGCTGTGACTCATGTAGAGTGCGCCAAGCAATTTTTTGTACTTGTGAACAGATTGGGTTGACCCACGTCTTTTAAATTTTTTTATATATGTTTGGCTTGTCAAATAGCATCAAAAAAAATATGTATTACAACCTGTAATGTTAAGTTTTGTTGTTCTTGTAGGTGAACAAAGGAACTGCAAGTGCAAGCGAGATCTTGGCTGGTGCATTAAAGGATAACAAGCGTGCAGTGCTTCTTGGAGAACCCACTTTTGGCAAAGGGTAAAACAACTTTTACAATACTTACACTTTTAATAGCATTTCATTTTCGATAAAATGTCCTAAAACGTTCTTTATTCACAGAAAAATTCAATCGGTATTTCAAATGTCTGATGGATCTGGCTTGGCTGTTACTGTTGCTCGTTATGAGACCCCTGATCACATCGACATCAATAAGGTTCTCTATCTTTCTACTTCTCTCCACACACAGACTATTGGGAATATGTATTATCGTGAACGACCCAAAGTCAAATTTTGAGAACATCAGCTTAAGATGAATGGGTCAAACGGGTCATATTTCGTCCAAAGTGTATAATTGTTATATTTATAAAAGTTCAGATTCTAACCCGATATATCGCTTATCGGTGGTCAACCGATACGTTTTTTCACTTATCGGAAAAAAATCGGTTTTGGTCAAAATCGGCCGATTTTTGGTTTTTTTTTTTTTTTTTTTGGTATTCTGATTTTCTTGATCGTGATTTAATAAAAGTATACAAAACTGAATTAAAACCACACATAATGTATATTTTACAACATATACATAAGATATATAGTTAAAAATAATAAGAATATTAAAAAACTTATTAAATACTAACGTTTCTTGACTTGCCAACTTGGTATGAGGTGTGGTCACTGTTTTTTGGTTAATTGGTTTACAAACGTACGTGAGCTAGCTAAGCACTTGATCATGTATGTTGTTTTGTTAGGCATCTCGTGTTGGAAAATTATGGTTTTGCAAAGTGAGTATTTGCAAACTTTGGACACTATTTAATGTATGTAGATGTTAGATATCTTTATATTAGATTGGGGCTTTGCGTTCTCCTCGAAGAGAGCTTCGCAACGAGCCAAATTGTGTCCAAAATGGAGTAGAGATGAATGAGATATCGTGACTCAAAGTGAGGCACGTGGAACACGAATCTGGAACTATCCCACATCGCCCAAAGTGTGAAGTGGGATTGGGTTTATAAATGAAAACCTTGTAGTTCTTAGTGAGCGCGCATTCCTTTGTGGGGTTTATGCTCCCACGTCTACGCGCGGGGGGGGGGGGGGTGCAAAAAATGGATTTCTTGGCCAAGTTGGGTTCGGTCCTCTGAACTCATGCTAGCCCGCCGCACCTCGGAGACGACCGAATGCAGCTCCGGTGGTTCACCTACGCGCCTATCTTTTTGCTACCAGTTTTGTTATAAGGTTCCAGAATATTCTTGATGCTACCAGCTTTGAGATTAATATTCTTGATGCTACCAGCTTTGAGATTAGAATGTTGATAAGTTCAACATTTCAAAATCGTGGATATAAGTGATACCCGGTCTTGGAATTAAGCAACTATCTTTGGCTATTTTGACCAATATAAGGTTTAACCTATATATACGACCATTCTCAATCATTTTTGATACAGAAAAAACGAACTCCCAAAATAACCATTACGCAAATGACCTATGAAGCGGCCTTCCAGCAGTTATCATCGATCTTATACCGCGATCCTTTCCGTAATCTTTCAGGTCAGATTGTCTAGTCCGGCTGTACAACAGCTTTGGACGTTGTACCCTGGGAAACAGACGGCGAATCTGTTTTAAGGGAATCGTGTTAAACACGAGCCTCGTTCTTCGTTCTTTTACTGCTTTGTTTATCTGTTAATTCGTTCGTCATTAACTTGGTTAATGTTATTCAGTTTTTTGCACTATTAAATTATGCAGGTTTCCCAAAAGACTTAAAACAGATTCTGTTTACTAACAGAATTAAAAACGTTTTTAAAATTTTGATATAAACTTATTAACAAGTATTCTTATAAACTATTTCTGTCGAGAAACCTAGATAGAGTTTAGGTAAAATCAGTTTTATGCAAAACAGATTTAAAGTGCAGTTTATAGATCTTTACTAATTTTTCGAATCAGTTTGCGTTTTTAAATCAAGGGGCTAAAACTTTGATTTAATATACACTGGTCTAATTTTTCATTGAAACCAAGACTGAGTTCTTTGAAGCCAGATCCGTACAAGCGATACCGAGTGATTACAGTTTGATTAACTGGTTGTTGTTAATTCTTTCAGGTGACTAAACACACAAACTCCTCCTCCTGCGACTAATGTGTTGTGATCCCAACCGGTGCTCACGTTTAACCACACAGTGGCTAATCATGCAGAAAGACCAGAAAAGTTCAATGGTCAGAACTTTAAGAGGTGGCAACAGAAGAATTCTTCTATCTCACCACCTTGGGTCTTGCACGGTTCTTGAAAGAAACTGTCCATCACAGGTCGTACCTCCCTGCCGAAGGTCCTATCCTCTAAAGGGCACAGGCTGTGCAACTGTGGAAGCATGGAACATTCCGACTTCTTGTGTCCACATTATTTCTGAATGTTTGATATAATCCTTTGTATAATGTGTACTGCAAGACCATGACTGCCAAAGAATTATGGGAGTCATTGGAACACAAGTACAAGACAGAAGATGCTGGTACAAAGAAATTCGTGGTAGCTCGGTTTTTGGATTACAAGATGGTTGATTCAAAGAGTGTGGTCAGTCAGGTTCAAGACCTGCAGGTTCTGCTACACGACATTCATGCTGAGGGAATGACCTTGAGTGAAACTTTTCAAGTTGCTGCTATTATTGAAAAGTTACCTCCAAGCTGGGTAGAATTTAAAAACTACTTGAAGCATAAGCGAAAGGGATGAGTGGTTTGAAGTACCTTGTTGTTCGTCTTCGGATTTAAGAGGACAACAACTGGCTCAGAAAGACACTTTATAGCACCTGAGTCTGCCAAGGCTAATATTGAGTGTGAGCATGCTGGGTCCATCTTCAAGGTTTAATTCCAAGGGGAATAAGAAAGACAAAAGGAAGAATGACAAGAAGGGCAAAGGGAAGTCTGAGTACCTTGCTCCTAAAGCTGGGATTGTGAAGCAGAAGTTCCAGGGGACTTGCTACAACTGTGACCAACCAGGTCTAACAATGGCGGCTAATTGTCAAGATCCGAAGCGTGCTAATCCACTCAGGAAAATATGGTGAATGTAAGATGTGAATATGATATAGCAAAGTGTCTGACGTCGTTGCTATGATCTCTGAGGTTAACCTGGTAGGTACTAACAACAGTGGTTGGTGGATTGATACTGGGGCAACTCGTCATGTGTGTGCTGATAAGAGTATGTTTCACTCTTTCAGAGCGGTTGACAATGGACAAAAGTTGTATATGGGCAATTCTGCAACTGCTGATATCAAGGGTGAAGAGATGTTATTTGAAGAATGACATCCAGAAGAGCTCAAGTTACTAATGTCTTGTATGTTCCGGAGAGTTCGCAAGAATCTTGTGTCCGGATTGGCTGTTAAACAAGTTTGTTTTATCGTATAGTCCTTTGAGTCTGATAAGTTTGGTTTTTGTCTAAGAATCAAATTAAGTTGGTAAGGTATGCAGTGGATGCTATGTTTAAACTCAATGTAATGGTGGTCAAGAATGATATCAATAAAATGAACTCTTCTGCTTACTTGATTGAGTCTTCTAATGTGTGGCATGGTCGTCTTGGACATGTAAATTTTAATTCGATGCGTCGTTTGATTAAATTTAATAGCATACCAAACTTTCATATTGATTCTAAATACAAATGTGAAACTTGTGTTGAAGCCAAACTTACAAGAACTTCTTTCAAATCGGTTAAGCGAACAACCGAACCACTTGATATGATACACACAGACATATGTGATTTGAAATCACTACCCACGAAGGGTGGCAATAAGTACTTTATCACGTTTATTGATGATTGTACCAAGTATTGCTATGTTTACTTGTTGAAAAGTAAAGATGAAGCTATAGACAAGTTTGTTCTATACAAAACCGAAGTTGAGAATCAACTTGGTAAGAAAATCAAGGTTGTACGAAGTGATAGAGGAGGTGAATACGTGGCTCCATTCGCCGAGCTTTGTGCGAAACATGGAATTAGACACGAGTTCACTGCTCCCTATTCACCTCAGCAAAACGGTATTGCCGAAAGGAAGAACCGTACCTTGAAAGAAATGGTTACTGCCATGTTGATTAGTTCTGGCATGAGTCAGGACATGTGGGGGGAAGCCATTCTGACGGCTACTTATCTTTTAAATAAGATACCTCGTAAAGAAAAGGAAGAGACTCCTTATGAATTATGGATGGGAAGAAAACCATCATATCAATACTTACGAGTGTGGGGTTGTTTAGCCAAGGTAGCTGTGCCAACTCCCAAGGCCCAAAAGATTGGACCTAAATCTGTGGATTGTATATTCATTGGATATGCTAAGAAAAGCACTGCTTATCGTTTCATTGTACATGAATCGAAAAATCCTGATATCCAAAAGAATACAATAATGGAATCTAGGAATGCTTCTTTCTTTGAAAATATATTTCCTTGTTTATCAAAGGGAACTGGGAGCTCATCTAGATTAGATGACAAAGTTGTCCAAGATAAGAGACAAAGAGATGATAATGATCTCCAAGATGAGAGACAAGATCAAACCGATGAAGAAGAAGTAGAACCAAGAAGAAGCAAAAGGGCAAGAAACGAGAAATCGTTTGGACCCGATTTTGTTTCTTTTATGGTAGAAAATGAACCCACATCTTACCGAGAAGCGGTAACTTCCTCGGAAGGGCAACAATGGAGAGAAGCCATCAAAAGTGAAATAGAATCTATTTTACAAAACCATACGTGGGAGCTCGTGGATTTACCTCCTGGTTGTAAACCACTAGGCTATAAATGGATCTTCAAGAAGAAGATGAAAGCTGATGGCACCGTTGACAAATATAAAGCAAGATTGGTAATCCAAGGGTTTAGACAACGTGAAGGTTTAGACTACTTTGATACTTATTCGCCGGTTACGTGAATAACCTTGATTAGAATAATAATTGCTATTGTCACATTAAGAAATTTGGAAATTCACCAAATGGATGTGAAACGGCTTTTCTAAATGGAGATTTAGAAGAAGAAATATATATAAACCAACCTGAGGGTTTCATAGCACCTGGACAAGAGGGCAAGGTTTGTAGACTTGTTAAGTCGTTGTATGGCTTAAAGCAAGCTCCCAAACAGTGGCATCAAAATTTTGACCACACCATGTTAGAGAGTGGATTCAAAATTAATGAATGCGACAAGTGTGTTTACGTGAAGGACACAAGTGCTGGATATGTAATTTTGTGTTTGTATGTCGATGATATGCTTATCGTTGGCAGTAACGACAAGATAATTAGATCCACTAAAGACATGTTGAAATCAAAGTTTGACATGAAGGATATGGGTTTGGCTGATGTGATCCTTGGAATAAAGATCCTACGAACTTAGAATGGACTTGTGTTTAGTCAAGCACATTACGTAGACAAAATTCTTAATACTCATAATGCAGGAGATTCCAACCAAGCTAGAACTTCAATTGACACCAGTTGGCTGAATTCTTCGGTCGAGTTGATTAAAATGGAATATTTTTTATTCAGTAGGTTTACCAACCTCCTGACACACGGCAAGGATTTTGCTTAGTGATGCGAGTTGCTCAAAGAGGCGATTGCTTAACTAAGCCGCGAGTGCTTACCAGCATTTTGGCTTAGGGCATAGTTTGGAACAGGTTGTCAGCGGTTTGAATATTTTAATAGCAAATATCTAAAGGAAACTCTGGCGGTTTGAAAACTCACGGCAGTTTGATTAAAATAAAACTGCGGTTTTGTATTATTTCTTCGCATGCGGGTTGGCTTGGCAGCGGTTGGTCATCGAGTAGCCTTAATTTCCACTAGCGGGTTTGCCTTAATTCTATGCAGCGTTTTGATAGCCACTGGCGGCGAGTTGAAGCATAACTTCTAGACATTTGAAATATTTCAAACTTGGGACTTAATATCACTAAAACAAGAAACGAATACGTTAACCTCACCACTTTTAACGTACATTCACTAATCATTGATCGATCAAAACATATCATATCTAATAAAAAAAAGATGTCAAGAATGTCAGAAGACATCTAGTGTGGTGCCGGGTTTCTGTAAACAACGCCCACCAATGCTTGATAGAACATACTTTGAATCTTGCAACAACGTATACGCTGTAACTGTCTAGGAAAGGATAAATGGAGAGATATAATGAAGTTCTATTAATGAAGGACCATTTCATATGGAACGGTCGTCATGATGTTATAGCTGGAGGAACTGAGGTGCAGTTCAAACAAGGTCCAGTACGTGCTAGAGTCCATAAAACGCCGCTTTCATCTAAGAAAAAGGAATGAATAAAAGCTGACATTCATGCAACCAATATCCTACATCAAGTATAACCAAAGGACATCTACACACATCAGTTAACCACTATACCTAACGCCAAAGATATTTGGAAACGTGAAGGATGATCTGGAAGTTTTTGAGTTAACAAAGGATGACAGGGAATCTTCAATTATACATTAATTAAAACACTTCCTCAAATCAAAGGAGAAACCATTCAAGGATATATGTTAGGTTTACGAAGCTCATAATGACATGAGAAACATCAAGATGACCATGCACAGATGCAGCATAACTCTAAGTTGTGAACAACATGTTACCGTGATTGGTAGTAGATTCCATAACCGAAGTCAAACAGAGGTTTGAAGGAGTCTAATTTTGATCAGCTTTATGCCTATTTGAAGCAACATGAGGTACATGCTAATGAGAACAGAACAATGATGGAAAGGTTCCTTCAACCAACTAATGATCCTTTGGCACTAGTGTCGAATGCCTCAGTTCAGCAGTATCCAACACAATCATCCAAGTCTCCTCAATCCTCAAATGAACCATCTCCTGCTGACAACTTTCAACTGGACTCAGGAAGTTCTTCAACTGAAAACTTGATTGAAAGTTTATCCAACTCACTTGCCCTCCTCACTCAATCGTACAAATCACATCTTCCTCAAACAAACAATCAACTTAGAACGTCGTCTAATGCAAGGAACAAAGCTACGGTTCAAGACGGCAGAGTTGTGGTTCAAGATGTCCGTGGAAGATACAATGCGAATAATCAAGGAAGACCATTTCAGAGAAACAATGCAAGAGGAAATGTTGTAGCTGGGAATGTAGGAGGTCAGAACAGAGGAGGCATTGTTAATCCTGGTCAAGCTAAACCTATTAAGTGCTACAACTATAACGGACTAGGGCACATAGCACGAGAATGTCCAAGGCCAAAGCGACTTCAGGATTCAGACTACTTCAAGGACAAGATGCTACTAATGCAAGCCCAGGAGAATGGTGCAGTACTGGATGAAGAACAGTCGTTGTTTCTTGCAGGAGAACAGGTTACCAACTTTGATGATGATGTGGATGATTCACCCGAGAATGATTTGGCACTCAATGTGGATCATATCTTTGAAGCTGATCAATGTGTGCATTCGACTCTGATGTTGATGAGGCTCCTAATGTACAGACCATGTTCATGGTAAATCTTTCATCTGAAGATCCAATCTACGATGAAGTCGGGCCATCACATGACTCGAATACTCCATTTGAGGTACAAGATCATGATACCTTTGTAGATCATATGGATGAGTATCATGAAGTACACGAGATGCAAAACGATGTACAACACAACTACGTTGTTGACTCTAATGCTGAATATACGAGTGATAGTAATATTATTCCGTATAATCAGTATCTGGAAGACAACGAAGAAAATGGTGTACAAAGTAATGTATCTTCTGTACGAAATGATGCATTAATGTCAATTATCAATAAAATGCATGAAGAGGGTGTTCAACAGGGTGTACAAAGTAGATTACCAAATAAGTCAGACATGGTAGTTAATGATTCATTAACCTCTGAACTTGCGAGATATAAGGAACTGGTCGGGGAGTATGAAAAACGGGCAAAGTTTGAATTAACTGATAGAGAACGAAAAATTGATGAACAAATGAGAATAATTATCTCAGACCGAAATAGAAAGGAAACTTCTTTAAAATCAGAACTTCATTCAGTACAAATACTACTTAGTTCTACCGTTGGCCATTATAAGTCAAAGACAGAAGAAGTAACCATTTTGAAAAAGGATTTTAAACAAAAAGAAGACAAATTCCTTGAAGAGTTTTTAGACATAAAAAGGCTAAAAGAAAAGATTGAAGATAGATTATACAAACAAGACCAGTCTGTTCAAACGGTTCACATGTTATGTAAACCAAAATCGTTTTATGATGAAAAGAACAAGGTAGCAATAGGCTACAAAAATCCCTTATATCTCACTCGTGCAAAGCAAGCTCAGTCTGCTCTATATAATGGTCATGTACTTGTCACGTCCAATCATACACCCACTGTTGTACATGACTCAGAGGATACTCGTGAGATAGCTGAGATAACTAGGAAAAGAATGATGGAGAAAATGAAAAGCCCTCTATGTGTGGAAAATAAAGTTAGGATTGCCCCCCAGATTACTCGAAGGAGAACCTTCTTGCAACCTTTGCTCCACAAAGAAATCTGACCCCAGAACAGACATTTTGGTCCATAGATGAAAATGACAGGAAAAAGGCTGAGACCTCAGTTCCAAAACCACTTTCAGCATTGACAGTGTATCCACCCAATACTCCTGTCAAGCTTGTCCCCAGAGTTCTTCCAACCAAAAGTCAAGTGAAGATTAATCTTTATGTACTCACACAACTTTTTACGGAATTTGACAAAACTTGCAAAAAGAGAATCACCCCAACAGGTGTTACAGAAGGGGAAAGAGGTTTTGAGCAAACAAAAAGATGTTACCTCACTGAAGTTATTCCATTTTTCAAAACTCTTAAAGAACACTTTGTAGGAGTTCAAACGGCCCTCTTTAAAGAAGTTAAAGTAATGGAAGAAATTTTTGATCAAATGAATAACGAAGTGGACAAGAATACTGTAGACAAGCAATGTGCTGAAATTATAAAGAAAAACCTTCTCATTGAAAATGAGAATCTGATTGCTAATTGTTTGTCGACTCAACTGCTGTATGATGTGGAAAAATCACGTTGTCTAGATCTTGAAGCTGACATGTCTAAAGTTCATAATGAGTCAAAACATATTTCAAAACATGAAAGGGAATACCTAAATTTTAACTCATTCTTTAAGATCAAGAATCTTGAACATCAGATTCAAGAAAAAGACAACGTGATTAGAGACTTGAAAGTTCTAGTCGCTAATGTGAATGACAGAAGTTGTGAGCCTTATAATGCTAAAGATGTCACTGCTCTTATTGAACAAAATGATTGCGTTAGAGTAGAACTAGAAAAGGTCAAACAACATTACAAGGAATTGTATGACTCAATTAAGATTACGCGTACTCACACGAGTGAAAAGACATCTACCTTGTTAAATGAAATTGAGAGTCTAAAGGCTCAATTGAGAAGCAAAGAGTCTTGTTTCACTAGTGACTCTGTCAAACCAAAAGTTCTTGCGCCTGGCATGTATGCCATTGACGTTAAACCCATCCCTCATCCCCTTAAGAACAATAGGAGTGCTCATTTAAACTATATCAGCCATCTTAAGGAGAGTGTAGAAACAGTTAGGGAGATTGTAGAGGAAGCTAGAGTAGTTAAACCACTGGATAATGCACTTAACTATGCTTGCCAATACACTAAGCTATCTCAGGAATTGTTAGAATATGTGATTGGCACTTGCCCAAAAAGTTTCAATGAAAGAGATAACAAGGCTCCCTCTACCCCTGTAACTAGGAAAAAGCAAGTTACTTTTAGTGATAAACCAGGAACTTCATCTAGCAACACACAGAAACACGAAGTGCACCAGAAAGTTCAACAGACTAATATCCCTGTGATTCCTTCTACAGGAGTAAACGCTTCCACTGAAGCAAGCGGATCAAAGCCTAGAAGCAATACAAAGAAAAATAGGATCCTGCCTGCTAAGAAGGAGAATAAGAAGGAAGTAGAAGTACACCTTAGGACAAATGTGAATGCTACCTCCACTGTTAAAACTGTCTTGAATAAAGGGAAGCAGATCTGGAAACCAAAAGGCAGACTGTCTGATAACAGTTTGTACAAGACCAAGCGGGTTTGGAAAGCTACGGGAAAACTATTTACAGATATTGGTTATCAATGGAGACCCACAGGAAAGAAATTTGCCTTAGGCGAAATGTGCCATTTAACTAAGCTTTCTGTGAAATGTTCTACTCTATATGCTAACCAACAGGACCCCAACAAAAATTGGGGAACCGAAATTCCAAACTCTCCAAACTCGACTGTTTTCAAATGCAGGTCGTACAGGTCATGCTTTGGTATCTGGACTCAGGCTGTTCAAAACATATGACGGGGAATCGTTCAAAGCTCATGAATTTTGTGGAAAAGTTCATCGGGTCAGTCAGATTCGGGAATGATCACTTAGGAGCTATCATGGGTTATGGAGATTATGTTATGGGTGACAGTGTGATCTCAAGAGTATACTACGTGGAGGGACTTGGACACAATCTATTCTCTGTAGGGCAATTTTGTGATTCTGATCTTGAAGTTGCCTTCAGAAAGCATACTTGCTTTGTTCGTGATATTAGTGGTCCAGTGTGACTTTAAGGTATTAGTAGCACGAATTTGTATTTAGTTATCGTTGATGACTATTCAAGATTCACATGGGTAAAGTTTTTGAGATCAAAGGATGAAGCTCCAGAGTTTGTCATCAACTTTCTTAAAAACAGTAAGATACATCCGAACAGATAATGGAATGAAATTCGTCAACCAAGTTATGTCTAAATACTATGAAGGTGTTGGCATATTTCATCAAAAGTCTGTTCTGAGAACTCCTCAACAAAATGGCGTGTAGAATGCTGATATTCTTAAAAGCACCGATGTTTCTATGGGCAGAAGCTGTAGCTACTGCTTGTTACACCCAGAACCGATCCCTAATT
>BQNB010109320.1:0-22777 GCA_026074375.1 Tanacetum coccineum
AGATCCTCCTCATCATCAGAAATTACCATCCTTGCCTTTCTCTTTTGTGTGGTAGATTTTAGCTTGGCTTCCAATTGTTTGACCTTCTTCACCAACTTTGTAAGAGCCTTACCAAAAATCTTCTTAGTTTGTTTGAGATCGTCCTCCAAGCTGGTGACTTCGTCAGATAATTTGGTACATAATTCTATCAATTCATTAAGTTTCTTGTTGTCCTCTTCACTTCCAGGTGTGTGACCTCCTGAGAGAGGTGAATCATAGGGCATAGGAGATGGTGTTTGAGTTGGATGTGATGTGGTGAAGGAATCAGTGATAGGTTCAGTTATATGTACTTGAGAAGGTTGTTCTTGTGATGACATTAGTTGAGATGTTGTGGGTTGTAAGGCAGATGGAGAAGCAATGGGTGTATGTTGGGACTCAATAGTAAGTGTTGGTCCTTCACCCTGACCAGGTTGGTCATTAATCAACATAGTATCAAATAGAGGTATGTGTACCCCTGAAAAACCTCTTTTCATGTTGCTAAAAAGTTTTTGTGTTAAAGAAGGAGCAACATATGTTCTGTTATGTTAATTAAGAAGCCTTTTTCTTTTTATTCAAAATGATTTGTTTTACTATCCACATTTTTCACCATAGCATCAAAAGTTAGTTTTAAAAACTTAAAAGTCCTGTTTGTAGCTAAACAAATGATTGCAGTTGCAATATTACTAGAAAATTGTTCCCATGAAGTTTTCTTAGGACTTAAACAATGTAATATGATATGGATCAAAAATCTCCATTAGGGTGAAAATTTACCTTTTTGAAAAGTAAGTTTGTCATCATTTTAAACATATCCCATTAGAGTGAGCTGATCAAAGATTTCAGTATTATGCAAAGAACTAATACCATCTGCATCTACTAATTAGAGATGTCTCCTAATAGATGCTTCAGTAATAGCAATTGTTTGCCCATCAACTATGACAGTTAGCTGTTGTTCTCCATCATTGACTGTATCGACAGTAACAGTCTGCCAAAACTGTTCAATTAGAGAAACATAGATAGTAGGATTTGTAGTTAAAGCATACCTGATATGGCTACCAGCAAGAAAGTCTAATATCTAATGAAATTCCTCACTTCCAGTTGGCTTTTGAAGAAAAGCCACCATGTTATGCTTGTCGCAGAAGTCCATATTAGCCATGTGTATATAAGTTATGAACAAAATACTGATGTAAGTGTTGGGTTAAGATCGATTTAGAATGAATTAGTGTTTGGTAAAAGCAATTGAGATTTTATAGAGAGTATATAAGGTTTTGAAAGCGGATAAGCGAATAAATTGTATCTTTAGCTTTAAAAGAAATCATGTAAATAAAGTAAAGATAGAAATTATCAAAATTAAGAACCTTATATACTCAGTCAGTTGCGTAAAAACCTCAACGGTAATATTTAAAGAGCTAAAAATCTATTATTGACCAAACAGTGTAAACGGTAACCCAACAGTACTAATACTAGCCTAGCAGTATTAACTTTTGTCTAGCAGTACTAATATTTTTGCCCATCAGTATTAAGAATTTGCCTAGCAGTATTAACTTTTTCTCTAATAATCATGCAACAAGATGCCTCTATTCATCACAAACACACTAGAAACAGCTAGATAGACATGTGAGAATTCATGAGGATCTATATTTATGCATAACCCATGAATAGAAGTCAAAAACTGTTAACCAAAACAAAATACTACATTTGACCCATATCTTCCCAAATTTAACCTCAAGTCATCCCACTATCTTAGTTGAAAGTATAGTTTTTGGCAAACTATCAGCCATCAACGGATTTGATTATTCTTTACCAGTTGCCGTTTGCCCTGGAATAGCCAATTCTTTCTTGTATATTAGACATGGTGAATTGATGACCATTTGTTGTGTGATGTACAACCAACACTGAAAGGACATTCATGCTATCATCAATATCCTCCCCTCAACTCCAACCATACAACATTTTCACCAAATTAGCATATCCATTATGCAGAATCTAATAACCTTTAAGCTCTATATCCATTGTATACTCTCTATATCCATTATTAATCAAATAACCTTTAAGCTCTAAACCTACAAAATGTTAAGCACAAAGAAACACAATCCAAAGCATCTTGCATACTTCTCATAAGAGAATTAGTTTCTCTTGGGGATCCAAGTCATTACTGACTTGAGTCTGCCTGTTGGATCAACATAGTCAAATTACTTACAACTGTATGATCTACTGTTTTTGGAGATATGATCTAGTACCTATATTCTAGGTCTCCAAACCCAGCATGCTAAGGACTTAACAGCATTAATCCCTTGTTCCCTAACAGCACTTGTCACTCTATTTCCCTTAGCAGTATTAATAGAATTTATCTTAGCAGTATTAACTTTGTCATTCAAATTTCTATTTTTAAGTGTTGTTTGTTGGTAAAAAGGTCTCCTAGATAGTGAATGTGACTTCTGAAAAGCATTTGGTCTAGTTTTTGCAGCATTCACAAAGGATTTAGGTGCAACAATATTAATAGGCTTGGCAGCACTAACTGGTATTATGCCAGACTTGGTTAAAACTGCCGTTGGAACAAAATTCCTTCTAGAATTAGAGAAATTTTAATGATTAACCCTCATAGCATTATTCCAAACTGGTCTAACTTCCCTTTGACCAGTTCCCTTTTTCACATTGTTTAACACAGGTTTTTGTACCATCTTTTTATCATGAAAATCACAGTCTTTAATTAGATGGTTAAAACTCCCACACACAAAACAAGCTTTCTTTGTAAACTGAAACCCAACTCCTAATTTTTGAGTTTTTATTTCATTCCAGTTTGTTATTAATGCTAAAAAAACAAAATGTCTTAATTTTTCCTAAATTTGGATTGATTTGATGGTATGATTGAGAAACTTGGGATCCTAGTCCTTCTTAAAAAGATTTTAATGTATCCAATGTGTTTAGATACGAATTTTTGAACAATCAAATTGAAAATTATACAGCACGTTATTTTAAAGGAGCAAGAGATTAATTGATATACACCTTCTCCATACTAAAAGGATTTATGCAAACATAAAGAAGGAAAGGAAAATAGATTTTTACTGGGGGACTATGAACACCAGTTCGTTTTGCTATTTGTTGCATACATCACAAGAATTTGGAGGGTGAAGGTTACAAGGAAACCCACTGAAACCCTTAACACACACCAACATACTGGACGATTCACCATCTTATGCGAGTGACACCAATCCCTACTATCCTGAAACATCATCATCTCAACCCAAAAAGACCCACATATAAGAAAAAAAATAAAACATAAGGAGGAAAAACCAAAAGAAAGGACCATTAGAGTTATCTTAATCCTAGTGGGAACTACTAACCAACTTGTCCAGCAGACTGAGACTGTCTATGAAGGTTAGGGATGAGACTAGTGATGTGGTAAGAGGCACCTGCCATTCGGTACTAGTCTCTAGATGCCACGTTACAGGGCCTCTAGACACACATAGTACACCCCTCTGTGGTAACATAAATAGCACTCTCCCAATCCCAACGGGACAATTGGTCTTAGATGATTAACCTAAATGATCTATTTTTCCTCAGGAATTGGTTCAGGTCGGTTACTCCCATGGGCGCACATCAAAGACACCATGCGGGACAGACCTGCTAAGAAACTAGGTTGAGAGGTTATCTACAATAACAGTTAATGAACCACCCTATTGTTGAAGAGCTTCAAACATATTGGCACAGTGCGGAGAGGTGAGCGAGGATAGCTATTGAATAACTCCAGGAATTGATATGGACTTTTGTAAAAACACTGTATGACAGAGCATCTTGACTTGGAGAAAAATGATGGATGTATAAGGCAATGCTTCATGATTTGGTAATATTAAAAAGTTTGAAGGAAAAATGGATTAAGAAAGACCATAACGGAAAGTACAGAAAAGAAATGGTAAGAACTAACAACAATCAATAGGAAGCATTATTCAAGGTCAATGATGGAGTCTCTTCTACAAAAAAAGAGTTTGGGGTGTAGACTGGAGGATGCATCTAACAGAAGGAGGATAATGCAATTACCAAGACGTAAGGGATTTCATGAGGTTTTTCAAAAAGGATTTCAGAGACTCAGGGGAGTTATGGTCATGATAATTGCCCCGATCAAATGTTTAGTTAATAACTTAGACAGTGCAATCAATTATACTTGTTTAGTGCAAATATTACGGTATTAATCTACACAGTATCCTCGTTTGTTTTAGTGTAATGACGAACAACATGTAATAATATTGTAGACATACATAACGTAAATTGAGTAAAGTTAACTCAGAGAAAATATATATTTTATGTCATTATAATAACACATCTCCCATCTCAAGATTTCCTCTGTAAGTCAAGAACACAGGTTATGTATGAGATTGTTATGTTGCCATTATGAATCATACTCCCTCATTTCACACTTGCATATTTTTAAAACACAACAGTAACTTACATTTTAAGAATATTTACATCTTTTAATTCCTTAACACATTTTCTTTAAAGAAAAAGCTTGTAATTTTACTTATCCCATGACATCACTATTTCTTACCAAATCTGGAAAAAAATATCTCCCAAGAATTGCATAAAATCTTTCAAGATTTTGCAAATCAAAATTTAGAGTTTGTTACTGTAGGCCGGTTCAGCCGGTTCCCTTTGATTTACAAGCCGGTTCCATTGGTGAACAGTAGGTGGTTCTATTCAGCTTTTCCTATAAATAGAGGAGCCTTTTCAATCCGTTTTTCACCATTTTTCACACTTTTTCCACTATTTTTCACTCATTTAGATCTGTAGGTTTTCATTTTAAACACCCCATATTTATATGATCATAATTCTTCTAACACTCATCTTGTTGTAAGCATACTTTCATGATGATTCACCAAAGCAAGCCTTGAAGATAATGCCATTTTCACCCACCACAAAGCATACATATATGTACATCTACAAGATTGAAGATCTCATCATCATCATCCATTTGAAGGCTTCATATCAATGGAAGTTCATATAGATTAGGCATTCATATCTAAGTAATACATATGTCTTGGATCTTTATTGTATTAACTATTGTAATCACATTATTTTAGATGGTTTATGTGTTTGTGTCATAAAAGACATGGTTTGTTATGTTGGGCCATAAACATAACAGGGTTTTGGGTTGGTTCTACCCTTTGTGTAAGGACTCGGTATTTAGCTTTGTACCGGATAAAGTGTAAGTGACGATGGGTTGGTTCTACTGGTGTCAGGACTCGGTATTTAGCTTAGTACTAGATAAAGTGTAAGCAACGTTGTGTAAGGTTTTCTCCGCTGAGAAGGGAGCTTGTTGATCTAGTGAAGTAACTCTCGAGTTGGGTACTCGAGGAGTAGAGTAGGGCGGAGAGGAGCTCCGTGACCGAACCATTATAAATCATTGTGTTCGGTTTGCTTTCTCTTTACATACTGTTATCTCTTTATGCTTTAATTATGCTTATGTTATGGATTGTTGTATATGCTTGTGTTGGGACTACATGATTTCTTTATAATTTATATTGTCTTAATAGTTATAGGTTATATTTAGTATTTTCCATATTAAGTCATAATTGTTCGGGTATTTGATACAAAAGTTTTTAATTTTAAATTGAAAATGTATTCACCCCCCTCTACGTTTTCCACAATTGGTATCAGAGCCACGTGGCTCTAGTTTTTAAAACAAATGGTTTTTAAAACCGAGTACGATTCATGTATCAAATTATCCGAAAAACAAGACTTAATATGAAAAGTATATCGTTCTTAGAAGTCTTGATTATTGAATATCGTTGCTATACAAGCTAGAATAATGATCAAAATTTGCTATATAAGTCTACTTTAAAGCCTTCTAATTGTTAAACCTTTTTGTCAGGTCGAAATATGCGTTTTTAGAAAATTCGATCAGACCGGCGGTTCTGTTCGATAACAAAGTCTGTTCCATTTGGCAAAGGAACCGGCAGACCCGGTTCTACAGTCAGCTTTTCAAAATTTTGATCAACTTCAAAAGCCCGTAAAATACAAACCGTAAATCCATACGAGTCGTGCCACCTATCGTTTCGAACATAATTGAGTCTACTTTCTAATAGAATATGTTAGATCAACTGAATATAGGTTTAAGTAAATCAAAATATCAAAATACCACAAAGTGTCTAAAATTTCAAATTTCGTATTAACGTAGAAACTCAAACTTTTGAGTCGGCCAATTTTGGTTGGTATCATTTGAATATTGATTAATCCTTAACTGGAATTAAAGTATTTAGGTCACTAATCAAGCTTGTTATACATCGTCATATTTAACACAAGGCAAAAAGAATTTTTTCGTATGATATGTTATATGATTAGTCGTTCTAGTTTTCATTGATTGTATATATTGATTGTATGTTTATCTCTCATTGCATTTGAGATTTCTTATCTATGAAACATAAATGTAAACCTTGTCTTGTATGTTCCTTCGCTTGTATGTTAATTTAGTTTCTTAAAAGAAACAATTCGGTTTCAAAAGGGGTGTTTGGGTTAACTCATAATTTTGTCAAAAATGCTTCTTTGGCAATTGTTTCATTAACTCATATTAGTCATGATATGATTATGATGTATGATATACTATATGACTACTTGGTGCATCTCATTTAGTATTATATACTCTTTGCGTCTTGTATTTAAACTTATTGTTTTTTGTGTAACATTTATGTTTGGGATAACATGTCATCTATGTTTTAGTTTTTCGATTTCGTAAATATGCATCTTATGTCTTATCCTAGGTTTCATGCACTTCATTTAGGCATATATATCTTTCTATGCTTAAGCTATATCAACTCTTAAGAATAAAATCTAAGTAAGCTAGTTAAGTGAAATATTGTCATAAAAATTGTACACATAAAAGTGGGATTGACAACTTGATTGTTTCATCCGAAATACTCAAGTAAAGATGAAGTGTAATGATTTCTTGTTGTAGTTTTAAAAGTTTTTTTTCAAAGCGGGTCAAAGTAATAAGTTATTTTTTTTGTTAAAACAGGTCAAAACTAGTGTTTGGCAAAACCCATAAATAACGATTCCACGGTTCACTTAGACCAAGTGTGCATTTGATATTGAAATATATATTTTATGAACAAATTCTAAAAGTTTTAATGTTATGAAGTCGAGTTTCGATCAACTTATCCATATATATAAAATCAGAACAACAAGTTTTGTAGAAAATGGGTCATTTTGGGAATTTCATTTAAAATCAACCATATGGAATTAGAACTTGTGTCACCCGCCATGTTAAAGGCAATTGAGCCTAGATAGTCTCAAATGTTGATTTGTAATTTCTAAAATAATAACAAAAGGTCATTTTTTGGTCATGGCGTTTCCGCCAAAAGTTTTAAATATTTTTTGGTCTTGTTGAAAAAGGAGCATTTCAAAAGTACTTCATTAAAATTATCTACACATTTTGATGTTGCCACTTCATCCTTGTCGATCCTCTATAACCATTAGTTCACCAACTTGTTCTCCATCTACCAAACACCACTAATGCTACGTTTTCCATACTAGTTGTAAATATGATCTTTCCTTCGTTAGTCTATCATGACATCTTGCTTTGCATATACATGTGTTGATTATATGTTCTTGTTTGATCATTTGCTTTGTCGTTATCTTAGTGATTGATAACTATTCGATTAACTGAAAAATGCGTAATTCTTAGGAAAGGTTTTGTTTCGTTTTTAAATGCTTTTATGCTTGTACTCGTGTTACTAAATGTTAAGGCTTAAACATGACTTACATGATGTTTGCATTAGAAGTAATCTTGTCTCTTATATGATGTCTTGTATGATCTCGTAATTTGTCATTTTGATACATGATGATTTTTGATATGGATATGTCTATGTTTGGTAGTTCTTGTTCCTTGTTGGCATTTCTTATATCTATCCGTATGATGGTCTAATTTTCACATGCTTGAACATGGTTTGTATGATATTTGCATCTTGTTTATTATATGAGATTGCTACATGATTTATTTGCCTCTTTTGCTATTATGTTATGTCAAAGTAATTTTTGTATACTTGTAGAAGTTTAGGATCTTCCTTTTGAAGCCACATTATTTTAATTAATAACCAAAATCGATAAACAAGCGAATGAACAATATAACAAGGTTGATACTTGTGTTTCAGAAATAAACAAACTCAAATGCTATAAGTGATCTTGTGCCCATTTGTTTCCTTTGGCCATACCTTTCGCGTCATTGTTAGTGCAATCAATCTTCTATCTAAATCATCTATGTCATTAATCTTGTGTTTGGTCGAACTATTTGAAACATGTTATTGTATAAATGTTCGTATTTCTCATATCGTTTTTGTTTGAATTCTTGAATGCTTGTTTGTAATCTAAATCGTTTATGCTTTCTGTTGGTTTTTATGCAAATCATGCTTCTTGTCTTTCATCCCCCTCTAGAATTAGGAGCGTTTGGTATAATAGAAAATTACAGGATCTAAGCGTTAAATCTTTTTCATGAGCCTTTTGCATTATCAAGAAACTCTATTTAATCACTATCGCAAGCGAAAAATATGTTTAGAAATCATTTGGAACATTTTTAGAATTTTTAAGATTTGAGCAACCTTGTCTGAAGGGGCCGGTTCCATCTGCAGCAAAGTCGGTTCCATTGAGCCAATGGAACCGCCGCTGCCGGTTCTACAGTAGGCACTTTTGCCGTTTGGGGTAGTTAACTTTTGTGTCCAACACTTTAATTAGGTTATTTATACTTGTATTAAGGTCGCCCAATAGTTAGTTTTGAATTATCTAGCTCTTAAGTCCTTCTAAAACTCATAGAATCATCCAATATTTTTCGAACATGTATTATGCCTTTTTAAGCTAGTTGCATCATTTGTCCTCCCCTTCACTTAGCATTCCTATCTTTGTGTCTATTTGCGAACGTGCTTTGATTGCATATTTGTCTATCTATATGTCTACTTGTTAACTCTTTCGTGTAATAATACTTGAACGAGTTTCTTTCGCATTTGTTAGTATAAATGTTTAAACTATCATGATGTGAAATGATATTCTTGCTTTTATCTTGTACTAACTTGTTTGGATTTATGTAGGTCAATAACGATCATTTTTTATCAAGTCAGTTTGTGCTCTTTCGCACATTCATCATACCTTGATTCATATCTCTCATTACATGATCATTCGAGCATAATCATCGTCACCATTTTATTTTTAGTTGCTTGCATTATCAACACCACCTTCCGCCACCTCTTTCACCACTCATGTTTAACACCTCATGTGCTTCACCATACAACAAGGTAAGGTTTAGTGAAAAATCCTTTTACTTCTATCAATATTGAGTCATCCACCGAGTCTCTCATACAAGAAGAATCATCATGAATCCTTCCGCCACCACAACCACAACCTACTAGTAACTCACAACCAATACAACTCATGAAGGTTAAATCACCTTTCACATATCCTAACACTCTTAATCATCTTTTGTCAAAAGCCAAGTGAATTTCGTAATGAAATGCGTCTCATTCTCAAACACGTTCTTACAATCTTCGACAACCTCACCACCAAAGCCAACCGTGATGATGCAAGTAGTAGGATTATACCTTTTTAGCTTACTCTTCTAAGAGCTTCTGTTGGAAAATCATATTGCATTTTAGTTTTGGAGAATCATATTGCATCATATATACATTTTATTATATATGACTTCATCGAAAGACGAAGTATATATATATTTTGCACTAATATTTTTTTATAGGTTAAAATATACACTTTAGTGTGTATGGAATTCTTGTCTATGGACGAAATTTGCCTTCTCATATCATTTCCTTTTTGGTTCACTCATATACTCGATGTAGTATATGACATACTTTTCTTCGTATAAAGTTTGCATTTATTAATTTTCTCTTGTAGGTTCAAGCGTATACACTTTGCGGTATATGGTATAAGGTTAAAGTTTGCATCATTCATTTTTAATTTTGTAGGTTCATTTTGACACCCTCGAGCAAGGGGGAGAATTCGTCAAGAAATCATATTGAGTCGTCTATACACTTTGTTGTATATGATATATTTTTCTAAGGATAAAACATATTGTTGCACTAATTTTTGTTTTGTAGGATCATACTTGACGCCCTCGAACAAGGGGGAGCACTCGTCAAGGGGGAGCATGCACGCATTCATCATCATTTTACTCTTCAACAATCCTTTGCGTTTCGACCAAAATGAAGATGTCATTTTATTCATCATATAGTCTTCATTTTTTTTATATATGTCGCACGAAACTAACCATTTTGTAGGTTAAGCTTTCAAATTTGATCAATGGATCCGCTATAAACCAAGGAAATTTACCTAGGGGATGCAACAACATAAGGCGTTAGAGTAGACAATCTAACTTCACTAGGGATGATGCAAGCTCGCCTTTTTTTGGGAAGAAATGAAGTTAAACTCCAAGGACACACCCTTTTTGTTTCGACAAAAGGGGGAGAAGAGTGTAAACGAAGAAGGTAATGTAAAGGTATTACGGGGATACAAGTAACTTTACATTTACTATATATTACGTTTACATTCTTTGTCATCAACAAAAAGGGTGAGATTGTTAGTGCAAATATTACGGTATTTAATCTACACAGTCTTGTTTGTTTTGTTGATGACAAACATGTAACTTGTAATACATAACGTAAATTGTACAAGTTACTCGTAATCATATTTTGTCCCAATATACATCAACACATCACCACGCCTTGAGTCCTCGTATGTTACAACACAGGTTCGTACATGTTTGTTATGTTGCACTATGATCAAACCTCATTTCACACTTTGCATATTTTTAAACACAAGTAACTTACTTTTTAAGTATATACATATTTTACTCAAACACATTTCTTTAAAAGGAAAATGCTTGTAATATTTACCTCATCCATGACATCACCATATCTTCAAATATCTTAGCAAATCTAGATAAAATCCACCAAGATTACATATGATCTTTCAAGATTTTGCAAATCTAAACTTAGATTGTATTACTGTTGGCCGGTTCCATTGATGAACACTGGCCGGTTCCATTCTGCAAGAGAACCGGCAGAACCGGGCTACAGTGCAGTATAATCTCTAAAGATTTTTTAAAACAAATTACGGATTTTATTACTGTTGGCCGGTTCCATTGAATTACACTGGCCGGTTCCATTATTCAATGGAACCGGCGGAACCGGGCTACAATGGATTTTTAGCCTATAAATACCAAGCTATTTCTCACCATTTGAACATACTTTTCACACACATTTTCTCTGCACTTTTTACTCATTTAGATCAGTAGGTTTAGATCTTAAACATCTCATTTGCATATGATCATAATGCTCTAACATTCATTTTGTTGTAAGCATACTCCTATGATGATTTACCAAAGCAAGCCTTAGAGATCTTGCCATTTTCATCCATCACCAAGCATATCCATATGAAGATCTACAAGATTGGAATCTTATCATCTACATCCATTTAAAGGCTTCTCATCAATGGAAGTTATTTTAGATTAGGCATTCATATCCATTAGACACATTGTCTTGGATCATCATTGTAATAACATCATTATCTTGTATCACCAATTAGTTTAGATGGTTTATGTGTTGGTGCCATAAAAACACAAGGTTTGTTATGTTGGGCCATAAAACATAACAGGTTTGGGTTGGTTCTACCTATGTGTAAGAACCCGGTATTTAGCTTTGTACCGGATAAAGTGTAAGCGACGATGGGTTGGTTCTACCCGGTGTGTAAGAACTCGGTATTTAGCTTTGTACCGGAAAAAGTATAAGCAACGTTGTGTAAGGTTTTCTTCGCCGAGAAGGGAGCTTGTTGATCTAGTGAAGTAACTCTCGAGTTGGGTACTCGGGGAGTGGAGTAGGGCGAAGAGGAGCTCTGTGACCGAACCACTATAAATCATCGTGTTCGGTTTGCTTTCTCTTTTACATATCGTCATCTCTTTACTTTATAATCATGCTTGTGTTTGTGTTGTGACTACGTGCTTATTTTATGTTTTCCATTGTCATAGACTATATTTGGTTCGTTTCATATTAAGTCACGTTTGTTCGGGTATTTGTTGCAAAAGTTTTAAGATTTTAATCGGAAACGTATTCACCCCCCTTCTACGTTTTCCACAAGACGGTTAAATAACGAAGGTGGAAAGAATCTGTTTATAAAAGCTTTTCTCATTTGTTCCCACGATGTTATAGACTCTTTATTAAGTTCGTTAAACCAGGTTTTAGCTTTATCGCACAAGGAAAAAGGAAATATCAAAAGTTTGACAGCTTCACTTTGAGTTTTGCCATATCTGAACATGTTGCAGATTGCGAGAAAATCACGGATGTGTTCATGCGGATCGGCCCGCAGATAACCATCGAATTTATTTTCCCGAATCATATTTAAGTGAGTACTATTGATAACAAAGTTGTCATCAACATCGAGTTGAATAATGGCAGAATTAGGAGTTGGTGCTACAGTCTTACCACTTTCCCACATGGGTTGATCATCAGGATCGAGAATTATTTGTTTGGGTTCGACATCCTCTTCAGGTATATTTATAACGACAAAGTCATTAACGGTAGAATTTTGAGTTGAAGATTTGTGTGATTCGAACTGAATGGATTCTTGTTGGATAATTTCAAATTTACAAGACCTTTTTATTAATTTTTTATTAAATCTATATATTAGACTTACTAGTTGTTTTCTAAAAGATACTGGATTTATACATACGTTAAGTACTTTGCAAAAATACATTTTTATATATATAATTAAAGTTAATATGATAATATTCAAAATAAAGTAAACTATTTTCATATATATATTTTTATAGATTTTTTATATATATTAGATATATTTTAATTTAATTATATATATCAAATAAGGATAAATAAATAAAAGATTTTTTTTGAACAGGTACGGCGTACTTTAGGAAAAGTGCGTCGGCTTTTCTGGATTTTTTTTCTAAATATTATGATAAACTAGATAATTACAAATACACAAGACATATAATCAGATAAAATACAATGCTAAATGATTATAGAACTTAAGACTAGCAGATTGGGTGTTTTTGTTTTGTTTCTATATTTGAAATAAGATTTTGTTTGTGAAAATTTTGCAGAAAGTGCGGCGCACTTGGTGTAAGTGCGGCGTACTTTATGGGTTTTCAGGAAAACCGAAGCACAAATAGGATGTGCGGCGCACTTCCTGAAGAAAAAATGATTTTTGGTTTTCGTTTGCCAGAAAATGGTACGGCGAGTTTGAAAATTTTGATTGTGAAACAAAATAGCACCAGAAATAAGCAACAAACTGATAACAACTTAAACAATTCCCCGGCAGCGGCGCCAAAAACTTTGATGTGTGTTTTCCAAGTTTTAAATTTATAATACTAGAAATACCGATTTTTACTAAAAACACAACACTCGGGAAGTATACCCGTTCGTGTATAGTATAGCTTTTAGGTAAGTCCAGGTCGTTCCACGGGAATTGAAGTTTTCACAGTTTGAAATTAAGGTGCTAAGGCTAAAATGATTGTCACGGATCAAATTAACCAAATTGTGCATATATCGGATAAAAGGATGATTCAAGTAAATGATTAAAGTATGTTCGTTTAGGCAATGATCACTTAGATAATGATGTGTTTGGAATAGTGTTTATAAGTTTAGAAAATAGAGTTATCACAAGTTATAAATCCTTTCGGCCTTTAAATATAACTAGTGATTATATCGATTAATAACAACAAATCCTTTCGGCCTTTATAAGTTATTATAACCAATATATTTAGTGGAATGATAAAACATAAGTTTATAAGTATCCTTTTGGCCTTTACACTTAGAAAATCATGTTTAACCATTTCAATAAACACATATCCAAACGCTCCATATCCAAGATCACATTATGCCCAAACAAACATAAGATTACTACTTCATAATCAAAGTAACAAAACACCTAACATTCATCATGGATTCAACAAGGATTATATTCAAAAAAGTAACAAGATTCATACCAATTCAAAGAGCAAAGTATGGTGATTTCACAAGAATTTCCTAAGAACATTTTATTATATTCAAAGCAAATTCCGGAAACTATGAACAATTACGTCACAATTGCTTATAGATTCGAAATATCACTACAACTATGCCTCTTTGATGGATCAAAACCTAAGAACAATGATGAACATCAACCATGACTATCCAACTTCTTCAAGATCTCCTCCTTATTTTGATTCTAATGGTGGTGGTGATGGTGGTTTGAAGGGTCGTTTGGTTTCTTGGTTTGTCAAGTCAAGAACACAAAAAACACCTATTCTAATGGTTCCAAACGAAGTGGAGTTTGTGTGAAGAATGGGAGGAATGAGAGGCTATTTATAGGATTTTTCGGGGCAAAAATGCGCCCCACTTGCATAAAAGTGCGCCGCACTTAGTGCATTAATGTTGTCTTCATTAAATGCCCGACTTTTAAGTTCTAGTGGAAAAGTGTGCCTCACATTTGGCATTTCCAGCACTTGGTCTTTCGCGTGGTCGTAGATAACTGAATTCTCTTCGCGTGGCCGCTTTAATCAACTCAATCTGAGTTCGTATGCTCCAGTTATGGCCAAAACAGTGAACAGGTGTCGGGAGATCTTTATCTTGAGTTATTTCTTTGTTTAAGCTTCAAATCTTCGTGTAATCTTCCACGACACGTACCTAGAACATATAATAGCAAATATACTTGATTATGTACCAAAAGTTCATGAGAAATGATCAAATAAATGCAAATAACACAGCCGAAAACATGTATAATTTAGGCGTTATCACTAGTGGACAAAGCTTTTGACAGCCAAGTTTGATGGAACATAGAAGTGTACATTGATGACTTGGTTATTAAGAGTCACACGGAAGCAGAGATGCTAAGAGACATCGATGAAACCGTACGTTGCGAAAAATCAACATGAAGCTCAACCCCAAAAAATGTACGTTTGCGGCAGTGGAAAGAATGTTCTTAGGATACATGATTAGCCCAGAAGGGATAAAACCGTGCCTAGACAAAACAGAAGCTTTGCTACAACTCCCGTCCCCACGGACATTCAAAGAGGTCCAGAGCCTCAATGGGAAGTTGGCTAGTCTGAACAGATTCCTCTCCAAGTCAGCGGAAAAGTCCCTGCCGCTATTTAAGACTTTGAAAAAGTGCATTAAAAAAGTGACTTCCATTAGACACCAGAAGCGGAACAAGCCTTCAAGCAACTTAAGCAGCACTTGTCGAAGCTACCCCTGCTGGTAGCACCCAAACCGAAGGAGGAACTGATTGTATACTTGTCCGCCTCCCACGGGGCTATTAGTGCGGTCTTGATGACTGAAAGGGGCACGATTCAGACGCCAGTCTATTTCATAAGCCATGCATTACAGGGCCCCAAACTAAACTACACCCCAATGGAAAAGCTAGTTCTAGCACTGGTTTTCGCAGCTAAGAGGTTACGAAGATATTTCCAAGCGCACCCTATTGCAGTTATCACTTATCAACCCATCAAACAAATAATATCACGCCCCGATGTAGCCGGGTGATTACAAAAATAAAGCGTTATGCTGGGAGAACACAATATCATGTACCGGCCAAAGACATCCGTGAAAGAACAGATTCTAGCGGATTTCCTTGTCGAGAAGCCGGACAAAGCACCACCAGATACGACAGTGGTCAAAATCCTGCAAGAGCCGTGGACATTATTCACAGACGGATCGTCGTGTGTAGATGGATCAATCATGGGCCTAATACTGACAAGCCCGAAGGGAACGAAGTTTACCTATGCGCTAAGGTTTCAGTTCACCGTTTTCAACAATGAGTCAGAGTACGAGGCACTAATCGTTGGCCTTCGGATAGCAGCGCAGATGGGGGTGCGCAATGTGCACGTGAGCGTAGATTCTAAACTGGTGGCAAGCCAAGTCCTAGGGACATATGTGGCCAAAGAAGAAAATATGGTCAAGTACCTTGAGAAGGCCAAAAGCCTGATCAGTGGCTTCGCTAACTTTTCCATAAGCCAAGTCCCAAGAAGTAAAAACAAAAAAGCGGATGCCCTAAGCAAAATCGCGTCAACCAGTTTTGCGCACTTATCAAAACAGGTATTGGTCGAAATACTTAAAGAGAAATCCACACAAGATGAGGAAGTGGCGACGGTAGTAGAGGAAGAAGGACCAACATGGATGACCCCGATAATGGAATATTTGAAAGATGGGACCCTTCCCGGTGATAGAAAGGAGGCAAGCAAACTACGCATCAAGGCTAGACAGTACAAATTATTGGAAGGGGTTCTTTACAGGCGGTCATTCCTAAAGTCTTGGCTAAGGTGTGTTGGAACACTCTAAGCGGATTATGTGATCCGAGAAATCCACGAGGGGTCGTGCAGTATGCACGCAGGACCACGATCCGTGGTGGACAAGGCCATGCGATTGGGATATTATTGGTCAACCATGCATCGGGACGCATGAGACATGATACGCACATGTAACGATTGTCAAATACATCGTCCCGTGCCAAGAAACCCCCAACAGCCGCTAACCCCCATCACGGCTCCATGGCCATTCTACAAGTGGGGAATTGACATATCTGGTCCCTTACCGGAGGGACCAGGAAATGTCAAATTTTTGATAGTCGCTATGGATTATTTCACGAAGTGGATAGAGGCAAAAGCCGTGGCGACAATCACCGGTAATCAGGTGAAGAAGTTCGTATGGGACAACATAGTATGACGCTTCGGTCTTCCAGGAGGAAATAGTCTCGGACAACGGTAAACAATTCAGCGACAACCCTTTCAAGGATTGGTGTGAAAAGTTGAATATTACACAACGCTTTGACTCAGTGAAACATCCGCAGTCCAATGGACTCGTAGAAAGAGCAAACCGGAGCTTAGGTGAAGCAATCAATGCCCGCCTGGGCGAGGGAAACAAGAATTGGATGGAAGAACTCCCCCATGTCCTTTGGGCCCATCGTACAACGATTAAGTCAAGCCACAGTGATACCCCATTTTCCTTGACCTACGGGACAAAAGCCGTCATACCCGCGAAAATCAGAATGCCAACATACCGCACCGCGGTAGTGGACGCCGTGCACAATGACGAAGAGCTACGGCTAAATTTGGACTTACTGGAAGAAAGGCGTGAACGCGCAGGAATTCGTGAAGCCAAGGCCAAATTACAAATGACAAAATACTACAATGCTAGAGTCCAAGGTGTTACTTTTAGACCTGGAGATTTTGTCTATTGCAGTAATGAGGCAAGTCATGCCGTGGCCGGGGGGAAGCTGGGCCCAAAGTGGGAAGGACCTTATGAAGTCACGGAAGCGCTTGGTGACGGAGCATACAGATTGCGATCTATGGACGGAACGGTCCTTCTGCGGACGTGGAACATCGCCAATCTAAAAAAGTGTTACCTCTGAGCCACGACTCACGTAGGGATTCGCACTACAATTAGGACTCGTAATAAAGTAATCCATGTATTTTTTTTCTTTTCGTTTTTAGGGCATGAATAAAACTCCGCTGGGTCTAGCTAACCTAGCGTCTTCCTTATGTGAAAAGTTAAACCCTTTTTAAGTAAATCTTTTTCTTTTTCTTTAATTCATATTATTTGTCATTCATGATTATCTCTGGATAATTATAGGCTAAGCACCCTTATAATTGGCTTGCCGCGTAAAAGGGTTGCAACCCCAGCGGCCACGGATTATGTGTCCTTACTTTACGTGTACCTAAGACGTTAGGTATACAAGAGAAGACTCCCACGGAGCATGTAAGACACTATAAGTGCGATTATAAACAAAGTACATCAGGAAATGATAAATTACAAACATTGTTAATCACGAACATCCGTGGATGTGTTACAAACAAAAATACTATCTAAGTACCACAGACGGTACTATGGCCAATCCAAATTATACATAGGCGGCAAGGACTTAGACCTCAGTAGCCTCATCTTCAGATGTCTTAGTCTGTGTAGCAGCATTCGCTAGCAGGATGGCAAGACTCTGAGGAGCAACGGTAGGCACTGATACTGGGACGCCGTCAGATCTGGCGTGGTGCGCGGAACCAATCCCGTGAGTGCGGCAAACCACCCTGCACTTCTTTTTCTTTTCCGCCCGGCTTCTGTTAGCTGCAATAGCATCCTCCAACAACATCTCTTCTTTGACGACCCAAGATCCTCAGGATCGCGTACCTTGGGGTATACAAGGATCTTTAGTTGGGAGGAGCTCGGACGGAGGTCACGGATCCACTGAGGGGCATCCTCCCTGGTATCGCTCTCTAAATGAAGAGACGCCATAACTAGCTCCATCGGGGCATCCTTCAATCTCTTCAGTTGATCCACCATCGGATACTTCAGATCCTTCAAGTCTTGGAGGGCTTTGACTAACTTGTTGTTGGCCTCCGAGTCATATGCCTCAATATTCGCTAAGTCTCGACCGGCCTTCCCATGCTCTACACCGTATTTCAGGCCTTCGCTCATACCTTTGGCAAGTCCTGCGGACACCACATCAGCAAATGCTTGTCTTATCTCTGAAGATTTGGCACACTTCATAACGGCAAGGCGCAGGCCGTGCCCAATAACCCAGCGGCGACCCGCGATCGCCGTCAGCATATGAGGGTACAACTCCTCATCAAAATCTATACTTAGTGCATCCAGCCTTGCATCTATTTTCGCACACGAGAGTTAACCCGTTCATCTTCATATTTCTTGAACTCTTCAAAGGCGGCTTTTATCCTTTCTTCGCCTGTGACTTGAGCCTGGAGAGTTGACACTTGCTAGGACAGCTGATCATTGCTAACTTGGAGGTCTGTGAACTGGGCGCGAAGACTTTCCAACTCTTCAGTTAATTCCGCATTTTTAGTCTCCGCGACCTTCTTCATATTTACCTCAGCCTCAAGCAGGGTTCCCAAATTCCTCGTCTGATTACGGAGGCCCTGCACTTCCGTTTCCACAGTCCTGAGGGAGTTAATTTTCTGTTCAAGCCTTTTTATTTTCTCCTCCCTCGCTTGTATCCTCTGATCTCGTCTGGCAATTTTGGCCGTGGCTTTCTTCAGCAGTCTGGTCTCTTGTTCAAACCTCAGCCTCAGTTGGGAACCCATAGCCACTTGCCGCGCCAGGTTTACATTATACTAGCTAAGGAAGTCAGTATTTGACAAGTGGCGCAATTCAGAGAAGTACCCCGGTGGTACTATGTGATCTACGGTGTCTTTGCACACGTCCGGGGTATCCAGGCGGCAGTTGTTGGTCACACCCCATTTTGGCTGGTAAATATCCCCTGGTGACCCATCCATGGACAGAAAGGAGGCCGACTTTCCCGACTCGGGACTCTCCACAAGTGTCTGGCCTTGCACCTCCGTGGTCGCAACGTGTTCGGAGGGTATTTCAGGGGTCGTTTCCTTCGAGGACCTGCATTCACGTTACAAGTGATTTGTTAGTATAATTACACTTGTGAAACGCACAACGAAACAATAAATTGAAACAAGGAGAACATTAAGATCGCATCACTTACTGAGCCATGTCTCGCTCCGGGTGCGGTTGTGTCTCGCATAGGAGAGCGGATCCGGATCACTCACACTCTTAGCACCTGAGAGAGCCTCTTGTGTAGCAGGAGTGACGAAGGTTGTACCGGCCTCTAATCCCATCGACGCCAAGGATTTCCTTCCGTGGGTACTTTGTTCAGGGATGGCGGCAGCATGACGGCCACTTCCTTCTCCAGCTCCAATACGACCCCCGTGGTCGTTGGGTTCGCCTCCGGTGGAATTTCACGCGACACTTCGTCCCGGACTTGATCTTCCGTCCCGTCACCCTCAGTAATTTGTTGGGATGGGTTTTCATTGGAAAAGTCCAACGGCGACTTCTCTATGGTGGACGGTGTCCCTGAGGATTCTGTTGCCGCGACCGGATCCTCCATATCTATCACACGACTCGCGGTGACAGTTAAGAGCGGCACCTCATGAGCAGCACGAGGACGGGTCCCAGTCTTCACCTTGGTGGGATTTGGGGCACTGATCAAGTTGAATAAATCCATATCTGCATTTACAAGACACTGTTAGTATATAAGCATGAACATGTGAGAAGTAAAAGACAGTTTATAAACACCCACCCCGGTCATCGTCATAGAGAAATGTGGGATACACGTCGTCCCCCAGAAAGTATCTCCGGCTCAGTCCTACCAGGCATAATAGGGCTTCTGGTTGTTTTTGGATAGGGGTACGACGTGTGTTCAATACTGTCACGTCCTCTGCTGAATAGGAGTCCGCTGTTGGCATCCCATCCTTCGGGGTGCTTGAGCGCCAGTCCACGACGGTGGAAAATACTCTCTCGTCCACCCAGAAAAATCGATTGTTCCAGTTTTTTAAGGAGTCCAGGGGTTTTGTATAACACTGTGGGGTGTTTTTCCCCGGTCGTTTGCTAAACGACATCCACCCCGATTTAAAAGAAGGGACGTAGAAGACACGGAATAGAGGCAGTGTGGGAATTATGTTCAGGACGCGACAGTTGATCTCAAAGTGACTCACTTTGGCTGCGCCTATCACTGACAATTGTGACAAATGAATTTGGTAATGACCAAGAATATCGAAGAGGAATTGTGATATGGGGATGCGAAAATTTGCAAACTCAAAAAACTTGGTGTACACACCGACTTTGCCCTCCGGAAAGTCCACGATCGTATCCTCTGGACCAGGCAACTCCGGATGCAAGCCCTCTGGTATGCCGTACTCAGAGGTAAACTCTAGCAGATACTCTTGGGATATGGTTGATACGACGTTCTCAAGTTGTATTGTATCCCTACCCATTTTTAATTAGCTTTACAAAGAGGCGTGGTGTACTAACCTGCAGTGAGGGGATTCCGTAGGAATAAGAGCCTTATACGGTTGTGTGTGTAAAAATGGTGGTTTGATTCGAAAACTGTGGTAACATGCACAGTGATTGCTTGTCCTATTTATACTATGTCCTCGACAAATGTGCCTACTTGGATGTTTGACACGTGTCCTCCACTGACCTTTTTGGATGGCTACGATTTCGAGGGAGATGAACCGATTGTGGGCCCACGCGTCCCATCATTCAGCCGTTTTCGCCGTTTCTTGATAAATGGGTCCTATTATTACGCTATGGAGCTCAACATACGGTTTCGGAAGTTGAGTGTTTAACGGAAAGTTCGAAGTGTTTGTAGTCTAGCAAATGTGTCCACGGTCCCGACCACGGCCACATCTATTAGACTGGGGGGACATGATGACGTATAGTATGGACCGGCCCGGCCCACTCATACTGTTATGGGTTTGGTAGCCGTTGATGGGCCTCCGGCCCACGCATCGCGGTCACGGCCTCCTGGACCTACGGGTCGCGGCTACTGGCACGTTGTCCGTGACCGCGGTATCTTCACAAGTTATCTTTAGGAAAGGATAACCTAATTAAATAAGAGATATGCTTTACTTATTTAAATCAGTTAGGATAATTCTGAATTCCTACGATATCGGCCGTGTCTTGGGCCGAAAGTTATGGAAACCCTAAGGGTTATTCAGCCTATAAAAGGAACACAATTATCATCAATACATGTATCTCACAAAAACCCTAATTACATCTGATTACTTCCCAAAAGTCATATACTTACTCTCACGCCGGAGTCCAATCGTGGGATTCGCTCCCACGATAAGATTAACGGTGTTTTATTCCTTGTGCAGGGTCCTTTAAACAAGTTCACTTGATACAAGAACAAGGCACTACATACCCGAATAGCTGCCTATTCGGGCCGAACAAGATCCGACCTAACTTTTGTATCAACAGTCAGGTGTGTAGAAAGCTATTTTGAACATGATAACAATGAAATAAAACTATACATGACTACATGAAGCCACATCTCGATAATGAGATCGGCCATTGAAAATGCACGAGATGAGAAATGCCATTACATAATAAGTTAATAACCATGACTGGCCCTTTACACTTATTGCCCCTCTAGTTCCCTGTCAGATAGAGGATAAGATATGTTACCTGTAGTCTCGAGTCTGTAAATGATAATAAAAGTAGCAGACTTGCAGCACTTGCTGCTATATATTGAGAGAATAAAGTGAAACAAAATTTGAAGGCTGGAGTTATTTTTTCCAGCTTCATATTAACTTCTATTTATAGGCTTACAAGATACATAGTACATAGACTTTCTTTGCCTCTAAGTATTCTTAATAGCTAAGTTTCTTAATAGATAAGAGTTCTTAATATCTAAGTAAGCTATGAAAGAATACTAAATATCTAATATCCTTAAGAGTTAAGGATACTTAATGTTTAAGTTTCCTTAACAAGTAAGGAATAAGGATGCTTCTAGTGAAGTATCCTTCATGACTAAGAGATCTTAGGAGTTAAGTTTCCTTAGTCAACAACAAATCTTAGATACTTCAACACTCCTCCTTAAGATTGTTGTTTGATTTCATAATCTGAGCCTTGAAGTAATTTAGCTTCTTTCCGGTAATCGACTTTGTAAGCATATCCGCGAGTTGAGTTTCAGACGTGCAGTATTTGAGCTTGACTTCTTCATTCTTCTCAGCTTCTCGAATGGCATGATACTTAACATTGATATGCTTTGTTCTTCCATGTTGCACGGGATTTTCTGCTATTGCTATAGCAGACTTGTTATCGCAGAAGATTGCAGTTGGAACTTCTTGAGTTAGATCCAAATCGGACAACAACTTTCGAATCCAAATAGCATGATTTACAGCACCCGCGACTGATATATATTCTGCCTCTGCAGAAGATTGTGCGACAACGCTTTGCTTTTTGGAGTTCCAACAAAATACACCCGAACCAAG
>BQNB010109321.1:0-5000 GCA_026074375.1 Tanacetum coccineum
TACGTGACGTTTTATCTGCGATATTCGGATTATCTAAACTCAAGGTGAGTTCATAGCCCCACACTTTTTACAAGTTTTACTGATTTACTATTATTTGGGGTAGAAACATGCTTTGCTTTGCAAATTGGACGCAAGTATTGATTACATGTTTGCCTAAGTAGCGATAACCCAATTAAACCCATTATCATGAACTGTCAATTGCATAGATGTAGTTGGGAATTACATTATGTGAGCGCGAATGTTATTTAATAGATCTATTCGGGAAACGACCTCCCCGTTCGGGTGATTAGCTATCACCGGGAACGAACGTTATAGCATGTCGAATTTAGGATGTTTTCGGGTTGAACATCTAATCGGGCAGAAATTGTTTAATTGCAAGAAAGATTGTCGAGCTTCAGTGTCATGAGCTTAGTGTAAATGTAATCTAGTTTTGTGAGATCTGCATGTGTTGCATTATCACTAAAAAGTCTTGCGGTCCTGCATATTATGATTTATCAAACCTATGAATTCACCAACAATTTTGTTGACGTTTTTAAGCAATGTTTTCAGGAGATCAATAGGCATGGGATGCCAAAGATGCATTGGGTTATATTTTGGATTGCACGCTTAAGGATTTAGGTGCATCATATTTTGGGGAATGTATTGTCAACTTTTGTAATATTCAACAATGGACAAGTAAAGCTATATGCTTTTGTATTAAGTCTTTCAATTAAATCCAATGTATCATTTTAAACGACTTTTTGTGTCGTTCTTATATATCTTGTGCTGTTGATCTTGAAGTAACACGCCCCGGACCCTTATTCCGCTGCGACCCAATTTGGGGGTGTTACAGATTGGTATCAAGAGCCAAGGTTATAGAGAACCAGGTCAAAATTGGGGTAAGAAGTCTTCTTCACGGCCATCAGTTGATACATTTAAGGCGTCATACATTCAATGTAGGAGAGGTCTTCTCCATTTCTCACTTTCAACCTCGGGACTAACCATCTCAGCTTCTACCCTCCTTAGGAATCTTTACATCTCTAAAAAGATTCCTTCTCAGTGTTGGTATCAGGTTCACACCCTTGATAGCTCAAATCTATAATTGCTTGCTAGCACACCGACTATACTTGGTCTTGACATGTCTTCATAACAATCACCGCTCCTAGATACTACGAACTAAACATCACTCCCTTCTAAACACACTCGTTCCGAACAATACCATAGGTATTTCTGCTTTGAAACGACTCGGTCATAATGACTCGCATGAGACTCTCTCCATGCAGTAGATAAGGATAGGGTTACTTACATAAGAATCCGTAATAAGAAAAAAATATTTTCTCCTTCCGGAAGCTTGACCCAAACATTTATCTCAATTACCAAGTGTTTTAAGGGTGACGATTTATCTGACATAGTTGATCAGGTTATGCATAATTGAGGACCAAACGACATCATGTCCTTCCTCGTCAAAACGTTTCTTTTCCATACGCTACATGCGTAAATTAATTCCAAGAAAATTTTCAAAGTGTAAAAATCAAGTTATTTCAAAAGAAAGAAAAGAAGATAGCACCACCTTCCATTCTTATTATTTAAAAAGAAAATTGTTTTTTTTGTGAAAAGAAAATTTTATTTGACATCATATGGTTAGTTTATGAATTTTGAAAACACATTTTCCATGGTTTACACAAACATATTATACAACATAGTCAATATGATTCGCGCAACGACATTTGTTCAACACACAAACTCATTACTGCAAAACACAGTTTTAAAATTATCAAGTCACAAAACATCATTGAATACAGTTTGGTCAACAGTCACAACAAGTTTCAAAAAAAATAATACCCACTCATGGATTTTGCAAGCAAGTAACATACACATGCGAAAGATTCACCAATTGAGGTCACCTAACACTCGGGGTTAAATTAATCTCTCAATTAGTCGAGTGCCTCGGGGGTAACCATGACTTCTAGGCTTTACTCATAGTATAACCTATACAATGACAGCTCTTCCTAACTCATAGCGAGAACAATTAGCAACAACTTAATAACAATGCCGACAATAACAACATACATACCAATCTCCCAAAAAGGATACATCATTAGCTTTCAAAGCCAGTACCTTCGCCAAACGTAACAGTTTCAAGTTCCAATACATAAACTACATATACATGAACTCTCCTAATAGTCTAAATCATAAGAAATAGCTTAAAGATGAATATTCAATCACCATTGCCGGTGATAAGAAAAAACTTCCGAGGCAAATTGACCTCTAGACCAATAATGCCTTTAGCCTCTTGAAACCTTTCCTTTAATAATCCTGCAAATGAAAAAGTGTATGATGGTTTCGCTACGGAAAGCATTCTGAGTCAAATTTCCGAAACACAGCCCAGTGCCTTAGAAAGTTTCAGAACCAAGGTGAAATTACCATTTTGCCCCTATTCTATCAAGGCTGCCCTTTACCAAAATTTTATGGCTACACTAAATTGAGTGTATCTCCTAAACTGTTCGTCCACAAAATCTGAAACGATCGCTCAAATATAAGTTTGTTCAATATCTAGAACTTACAGTTTTACATATTTAGGTGTTGCTATATAAGTTTTTGAACTTATTCTCATCAATATATGGTCCACTTGTTGACTAGTTTTGCCATTTTGGCGATATTTCTTTCGTCGGGCGTCGATATGACTTCATCCGAATTCTTACATGTACCTAAGAGGTTTATCTACCTCCTAGCCTAATTTTCCAGGTCTTCATAAACGAAAAATTATTTTGAAACGTACCCAACAAGATGCTATCCCAAAGCAATCCCCAAAGAAAATTTGACAAATTTTTGTAGTTTACGAAAATGAGTGTAATTTGAAATTTATTGATGCTTTTTGTAAAACCTAAAAATCTCAACAAGTGTAAAATTACCAAAATACCCCTAATGCAAGAAAAATCCATAAAAGCTTAAATAAACTTCATTTAAATGTTAGAAATTATAAAAATGCAACATGTGACAATTATGAAAATTTATGTAATATTAAAATACCTTATATTATATTAAAGAAATAATTAATGTTTATGAATATATAACAGTTATACCCGAAATTAAGTGTATATAAGTATGGTATTTATTACAAATTAAAGTAAATTAAATATGGATAGTTACAAAATAAATATGGCAAGTTACAAATCAGATTTAGCCATTTAGAAAGCCCATAAAGTTGGTCAAACCTACCTAATATATTTCTTTTATACATCTTATTTGTTAAAACCTAAAAACCATAATCACCGAAACCCTAAAATCAAGAGAGCGGCAACTACAAACTTTTTCCGAAGGCTAGACTAATCTTTCAAAGGTGTTATGGAGATCAAGGATCGTGGGAAAATTGGAAATAATGTAGAGTGCTTGATTCTTTTGTGTAATTAATTTTGGTTTCTAAAATAACACAACCGAATAGCAAAAATTCATAAAAACATCAAGAAGCCTCAAAGTTATATTTGTATCTCATTGTATTCATCATATTAATTCGTTCTATGCTTAATAAAAATATGCATGCAGTTATAATGATTTTAAAAATTTAAAACATGTTCAAACCCTAATTTTTAGTTAATTATGAAATCGAGCCTAAAAATTATTTGTAACACTAGATTTTATATTTTTCTAAGGTATTTAAAATCATATATTCCTCAGATAAATTTGTTGGAAAAATTTTAGGAAGGGAATCGAATAATTATTGGGGATTTATCTTTGTTTGCCGATTCGAATAAATGAAAAAGGACAGAAATAAAATTAGGGTTAAGTTTTAATAATAATTCCAGAGGATTCTTTTAATGCGTAATGATAGTAAAAAAAATTGGGAATGTTTTGGGAAGTAATTTAATTAGGGTTTTAGTAGATTTATTTATTAGTCCTATAATTGATTTTAAAAGTAAAGACATGTTTGTAATTTTCTGAAAACTAGAATGGGGTCAATTTTAGACATGTTCTTAAATTTATTATATGTCTGTATAAAATAAGTTGGGGGGTATAAAATGTCATATTGATATATTTTGGATTAACCATGTGATAATTACATATAAAAGAAATTAGAAATTAATTAATAAACTAAGAGGGACGAAATTGTAAATTCTGAAAATATAAGGTTTTGTTAGTAAATATTAAGTGTTATAAAGAATGATTATGTCCATATTTTGAATCTATAAGGTCTTGTTTTGTAAATTATGAATAATAAAGGATAATGTTTAATTAATTAATAAACCCAAAAGGACTAAATATGTACATTATAAAAATTAAGGTGAACTTGGTAAATAACAGAAAAATGGAAGGTAAAATCTGAATAGAATGTGAAACTTTGATATTTACACTTTTAACCTAGAAAATTGTTGAATTTTGTATTTTAAACCCTAAAATAATGAAAGTTTGTCCATATTTAACCCTAAGAGACTAGTAAGGTTGACATGTTAGAGTGTAAAATAAAAGCTTTAATCCTTAACTATAATTTGCACGCGTGAAGATGTTTTTACAAAATTTAAATAATTGTCTATTAAATATCAGTATCTCATATTTTTTCACTTCTAGTATAAAAAATACACTAGAAAGATAAAATCTTCAATTCTTGCTCATAATTTGCATGTATGAAGTTATTCTTACAAACCTTAAATAATTGTTGGTTCGTGGTTTAGTATATACTTATATAGCAACCCTAATACAGATCCTAACCGAATGCCCTTGACCAAGGCAAAAGGTCAAATTCCACAAAAGGATAAAATACACAAGATAGAATCAATGATAAAAAGATTCCGGAAGAGATATTCCCGGGTCGTATGTCCCAACGAGGCTGCAATTGAAGGTAATCCTGGTTTGATGAGAAATTGAATGATGGAGAATATTTAGATAAGATGGAAACACTGATATAATTACAACTAAAATTAATTAAATAAAACCTAATTTAATCTACGGGAAACAGATATAGGAAATGGGGATCTTAAAAACTACGGGAAACAAAATTAGTTATAGGGAAATCCTAAATACTAAAA